>APFE030972172.1:169773-203680 GCA_000404065.3 Pinus taeda
CTCTGAAACACCATTTGAGTGAAACTTATCCCGATGTGTGAAACAAGGAATTTTGTCGAAATGAAACGAAATGAAGGGGATAAGGGGCTTCTAAATTCTTGGGGAAATTTTTGGAAGTAGGGAGAGATGTTAGGAAGCAGGGGAAAGTGGAATATGAGAGATTGAGTGAGGGGAAGGGGTCCAAAAGGGCAAAACACAGGCCCAACCTAGAAAATTGCCAGGTTGTAGCTAGAAACTAGGGTTTGTGGGAAAATGAGGAATTTGGGGAATCTCAGTGATGGGAAGCATTTGGTAAGGTACTTTAAGGATAGGGGAAGGTGTATGAACATCAGGAAACAAGTTTTGCCGATGATTTGACCGTCCACAAGAAATTGCCTTCAAAACCCTAGGAGAGGGAAATGACCTTACCTAGGCGCAACTGAAGCATGAACAAGGTGTAAAATGACTCATTAGACACTGAGATGATAATGACAACCCTATGAATGATAATAGACTCAGCTGAATAGTGACATAAATTGGCATTTGGGCAACTTTGAAAAGAGTGAGAGCAAACCCTAGACCTAATGTCTAATGACCAAATTTTGCTTGAAGACTCACTGAAATGACAAAATTTGACCTTGACACTTCAAAATCACTTTGTAAGAGCATATTTGATCTTGGAGGAAGGCTGGAAAGACTGACACTAACAGATTCTATAAATGAATCGAGTTACCCTCATTCAATTTAGGGGTAACATTCCCTACACCCTTTCCGGGATAGGTGGAATTGACTCCAAGTATAATCCCACAAGTGTTTCCATCTCTTCCAAATTAGAGAGAGCCCTCTTCTATTCGATGAAGTGCCTTGAAGCACTACAATCAATAATCCAGATTCTCAAAGAGTCTGAAGGAGAGGGCCAATACAAGATAACACTTCTTTATCTTATCAGAAACAAAATTTGATTCTTCATACCTGGGGTTCCTTGCTTTCTTGAAGAGTCAATTATTTCCTTGATGACCTGCATTACATGTCATTCCTTCGATCATTGAAGATGTCTCGAGAGTGATTGTTATCAAGTGATGTGTCCCTACGATTAAGACAGTCCTTCGCATAATGGCCAAACTTATTGCAAACAAGGCATCTGCCTTTCCTTCCACCCTTAGATCCGAACTTCCACTGAAGTGGTCTTTAGGTAGGCCATCAGAAGCTTCTGTTGCGCCATTCTGATAATATTCTCTACTTCGACTTCACCCTTGGTGAATTTGAAGAGGGATGGAGAATCCATTGATCCTTTTGTCCTTTCCCAATTGTCTTCGTTGATTGCTCTTTCACTCTTGCTTGGGCTTTGTCTTCACCTCACCTCTGATACCATGTTAGTTTTAGGTATGTTCTATGCTTAGAGCAATTTATTTCAATTTTTACAGTTAGCTCAATACCTTTTCCAGATTAGCAATCACATCATCATTAAAGTAAATTGCAGATAGAACATAAACATAAATTGTAGAAGACAAGCCAAGACAAGAGGACACCAGATGTGGCGCTAGCCAGGGACAAACCCCAATGTGGGGAAACCCTTGATCAATTCTTCTTATATGTTCTTCAATAGTTCAGCAGAGAGAGAGAGAGAGAGAGAGAGAGAGATAGTACATATACAACAAAAGTCAACGCTTTGACTTATCTAAGTAAGAACATAGATCATCTCTAAGTAGATGATACATGAGGTAGCTGAACACAGTTGAAGACATGCTGCTTCAACTGATTCTCCAAGGTGAGTCCATCACCTATCATTGTGTTGCACCTCGTCATCATGCTGCACCTCGCTGTGCTGCATCGTGTTGGACCCATCATTACTATGCTGGGCCTCATTACCATGCTACACACATCATACTGCTGCACCTTCCAGTACCGCAACATCTTGCTGTACCTTATCATCTTGCTGCACTTACCAGTGTTACCTCATCTTGTACCTTACTATGCCCATCACGCTGCATCTCATTGTAGCATTTAATATCACTGTACTATACTAGCAAGTGCTGCGCACAACATGCTGCAGTTCACTTTGTTATGATGCCCATCATTGTGCTGTAGCATTTCACGTCACGCTGCTCCTTATCACAATGTTGTCACTGCTCATACTGCTGCTCCATGATTGCTTGCTATCCCATGCAAGCACCATGCCCTTGCTGTACCATCTACCATGCTCCACCATGATTGCATTTGTTGTTGTCTCATTGTTAGCATTGCTCTACCATGCTGCTGTCCCAATTGACTATCGTTGCACCATGTCATTGCTGCTATCCCAATTGGCTATTGCTGCTAGTAAGGACTTCTTTTAAGAATATATAGAATCTAGTCATAAATGAAGAGACCTCTCCAATTAAACATGACCCAACACATCTCCAAACACTGCTCCAAATATGTTTGTACATTGCTGTTCATGACTGATTTGGTTAGGGCACTAGGGCACACTGCTGCAGCCCTAAACTCCTTGCACAGTCCTTGAACAACCGTCTGAAAAGCTGTGGCACACCCTTAAGAAACACCTCCTTTGCTACGCTGTTGCCTAGGGTCAATATCAGCCCTTAATCTGCCCCTACGCAAGCCTTGCTGTGATGCTAAGGCCTGTGGCCCAACACACAGCAGTCCTGTAGCCTTAGGTCCCTCAAAACAGTTCCTAAACAAGCAGCGTTTAGCCCTTAAGGTCTTGGCCTAGTACACAACATACTCGGCCTCCATTACAGCAACTCGGACCCTGTAATAAACCCAAAACAATCCTCCTTTGTCACGCTGTTCTTGCCTCCTTATGCTGCGGCTATGGCATGTTATAACCCTCCTTGACTGCGGCTAGGTACAGCTTGTTAAGGCCTCCTTTATAGCTACGTCTAGAGCTTGTTATAACCCTCCTTCATCCTCCAGGTTATGCATAAAAGCAAGGGCTGTGCCAGGATTGCGTCTAGGGCTTGTAGAGGGCATCATGTAGACCTCATTCCCTCTTTCGTCTTAGGGCTACTTCCTCCTAGATTTCTCTCACACTAAAACCCAAAACAAGTTGAGAGAAATGAAGAGAGAAGTGTGTGTGAAATGACTCTTAAGTCATTTCCTTTTATACTAAAGCGTTGAGCACATGTGGGGGTTATTTAGTTGCTGGCCGACCTTGACGAATTGTCTTGTAACACAAATGAATTCATAACTCCATTAATACTTATCGGAATTAGATGATCTTTAGATCAATCCTACACCTCTCGATGAGAGGAGTCTAATAAAAATATCAACGACCATAAATAAGATGACCGACATGGAGTTTGGCCCTAGCTGCGAATTTTAACAATTTCGTAACATCTTTAAAGTCTTCTGATGAGGGCATTATTGATTCTAACTTCATGTTCATGTTTCGGAATGTGATCATCTTCTCCTTGTGAGAAAACACAATTTTTTTTTCTCTATGTTTAACATGAACATACCCAATTCTTTAAACCAAGGTTGACCAAGAATTACGTCAACCTCTCTATCATATATAGTTACAAAATAAAATTGAGATATGTACTCATAATGAGCTACTATCACTTGTAAATCATTAATTTCATATTTTTTACCAAAAATATCTATGTTTTGCCTACATTGGCATCTGAAATTAATAATCGATTTGCTAGATTAATATTTATGTAATTTTTGCCGTTGCTTGTACTAATAGCGATATTAACTTTTTTTACTTGGATGGTCCCTCTTAATGTAACTAACTCGTGATTTGGGATTAAAATACCTTTATAGGAAAATTGTCCTTCATTTTTGAAGTAGACTCCATTTTTCTCGACCTTAGGGTTTTAAAGGTACCCCTTTTTAATCTTTAGAATAACACTTATTATATATATATATATATATATGAATACTTCAAAATCTTCAAAACTTTTAATTACCTTTTTTTCCCTTTTTTTAATAATATATTTTTTGCTTTTGGTGATATAATAATATATCTCGGACTTTTTAATCAACTTTAACCTTAAAAAGTATCCCTTATATATATATAATTTAAACAATTTCCTTTTATAACTCCCCAACTTGTATTTAGGGTATACTTTTTCATGAAATAGTTTATTTTGCTAAATAATCCTTTTTCTTTTATGCTTCCTTGTACTTTAAAGTAGTTTAATTTCTAATACTAGATGTATATACTTTAAATAAAAATTGAATTAATTCTTCCACTAAATAAAATTACACTCGGATTCCTTATGATGGTTACCTTCATATACTTAACCAAATGTGACTTGTGTGAATGTGACCGTACGAACAATCACGACTAATATGGATGCACAAAATTGTAACTGAATAGTCGATTATATGAATGGTGGTTATGATTCTTTTGAAAAAAACAATTGCAACTATTGCAATATCTCTCCTGGAGTCCCAATCACTGATTGTTTGCACTAAAAAACCACAAGTATTTACTACAAAAAAAATGATAAATTGGCAGGTTAAAGGGATGTGGTGGATGTACAAGTAGTGTTGGTTGATGCCGGCAGAGAAGGACAGTGGCAGGAGAATCAAGGCAACAGACGAGGGAGTAGCGGCAATGTTGTGGCTGCAATGGAACAAGTAGGTGCAGATTTTGGTGCTAATGCGACAGTTGGGCAGCTTGGTTGCAGACTGTTGGATAGCGGTGGCGGAGGAGAAGGCAAGCAGGGTTGTGACGACCAAGTAAGTTGTTTTGGCCCTCTTTTTTATAGTTTTATATAATTCTCTCTCTTTTTTAATTCTCTTATATATAATATATATATATATTTTTTTTTTTTTAAATAATTTTTTTTTGAAATAATATTTTTTCCCAATATTTTTTATAATATTTTTTCAACTTTTTTATTTTTCTTTTCCATTTCAAGATATTTTTAAATATTTTTTTTTTGATATATATATATATATATATATTTCTTCTTTGCAATGGCCAAAGGCCTGACGACAAGATGGAAAATTTCCAAACACTTGTATAGCGAAACACTTCAATTGCACGACAACAATATTGACACAAGGTTGATGGCCAGTGGTTGAGTGGCCAGAGGATCGAACAACTCTGATACCAATGTAATGAACAAAGTTCGTATACTTAGAGAAATGCTTTGATACCAATGTAACGAACAAGGTTAGTATACTACAATAATCTTCATAATACTTTAGAGACAAAGACATCCATTGTAGGACAAGTAATATATTATATCAGAATATTTGAATACAAGTGAGATGATTTCAAATGAGGATGAGGGCTTGTTTATATACCTAGGCAGGTACGCTTTCACAATCAGTTATGTCCTTAGGGACATACCTCTTCATTAACTAATTCTTATTCAATTAACTATTCATTATTATTATTTATATATATTTATATTTATATTATTTTTATATAATTATATTTATAAATATGCCCTTCCATAGTGGGCTTTGACATGTACAGGTGTCTCCAAGCTCAATAAGGAGGTTAACCAAGGGCCTTATTAGGTAGTTTTTAACCTCTAAAGGGGGTGACATGTCCATGGTACATCCATCACATGGTAGGTGGCATGTGATATAGTGATGAAATGGAGTGGGGCATGAAGAGGAAGCTCCGAGTCATATGCCAAGGTACAAGGGTAACTAAAATAAGGGAACCCCGCACTCGGGTATATGGATGTAGGAGAGAGCAATTGTGGTACATGAGTTACCTCGGTCTTTGTTTTTCCGGCCTTCTTCATATGCCTTTTGCCTTTTATTGATTTTTGTTTTGTAACTGCTTGGGGCTCCAGGGGATGAGAGCATGATGTGTAGGATATAATAGTAGATACGCCCTTAAGGTGGGCGGTTCATTGCCCACCAGGGCTTGGGACAATCATGGGTTCCTTAATGATGGAGGGGGCTCATCTAGGGCCCATAGGAACCAGGGTGATGGCCAAAGATAAGGGGTAGAGCTCATATTTGGCTTTTGCCCACGTGCTAAATTTGTATGTCATGACCGTCTTTTGCATTTTGCGGTACATTTCCTGTCACGAGTGCCCAAATTATGCTTTTTCTTTTCTTTTTAGTTGCAACAACCTCCGGGCTAAGTTGCACGAAACGGGGAAACGGGTACAAGTTTCCGAAACGGGAAGCGATACAAAACGCGACCTCCCCAAATTTTGGAAACGGGGAAACGCGAATATATATATATTAGGACATTTAAGAAATATGTGCAATCATAAAGCATATATGATACATTCTAATTTATTACATTATGATAAAATTGTCAATTGTCAATGCATAAACTATAAATCTCTAAATTTACATCACATTTACTCATGAATGATCACATAATGAAAATAGAAATATCCAAAATCAACCACGAGAAATTTCTAATTTCTTGTCTCGTGCTTGATTGGGAGTCTCCTCCTACATAGTTGAACGACCTTAGTGCTCTTCATTAAATACAAGTTTCATACCTTAGTACCCTACATGCTCTTGGTTATTGGGAGTCTCCCCTGCATAGAGGGCTTGGTTCTCTTGATTAAATACAAGTTCCATACCCTAGTACATAATAAAATCCAATGGAAACATTGCAATCTCCCTAATCCTGAAATCCTGAAAAACAGATAAGTCTGCTGGATTTTGAGTGAGATCTAAAATTCTACTTTCTCCATATGAAATCCAATGAGGGTGAAACCACTCTCAAACATTCTGAGTCATTTCATGGTAATGTTAAAAATTTAAATAAAAGGATGAAAATGAAAAATAAAGGAAAATATCACTTTTACTGCATATCCCTCAAACTTCCTAATGAACTGCATATCAACACTAGGGCAAAAATTCACTTTTGTAACTTTAGACACGCATCTAGAAGCAACAAGAAGTCACTAACATACCCTAAAAGTAAATTGAAAAACAAATTAATGAATAAAAAAAAAAAAAAAAAACACACAAGTTAATGAGGAAACGTGGGTCGTACGGCCCTGAAACGCGTTTCCAGCTGTACTGGCCACGTTTCCGTTTCGGGAAAAGTGGCAGTACGGCCGGAAACGCGTTTCACGGCCATATCAAACACGTTTTCGCGTTTCGTACCCCTTTCCGTACGGAAACGGACCTCTATGCCACGTTTCCTGCAACATAGCATCTAATCCTCCTGCTAATGAATATTGTGGGCTCCTGTAGCAAAGGTACTAATCCTCATGAAGAATCTACAACAACTGGATATGGTTGTTGCTCCTCATATGGATCGTGCCCATCTTGCTACTCTGGAGCATCATGCTCCTCCTCCATCTGGAGGTATAGCTACTACAAATGCGAACTCCTCCAATTTGGATGTCAACTCATCTATCTTTGTTGAAGTTGTTGTTTGGTCCTCCTTCTCCTTCTTGTCCTTCTTCCCTTGAGGAAATTGGGTTTTGTGGTGACCAAACTCACGACACCTAAAGCACTTGATATTCGACAGATCCTTCCTCTTCTTTTCTCATTCCTTTGAGCCTTATCCCTAACTGGGGCCTTTCTTCCCCCCCCCGCCCGCCAACCCCTCCCCCTTAAGATGTTAGGGCTACATTCTCCTCATTTTTCACAACCTTAGATCCTTTGCTATTGTTGTCGCTAATAGTACCCTCGACATGAGCAAGCCTCATCTCATCCTCAGTGAGATCACTCCACAATCGATCCCAACCTGGTAGTTGATCTTCTCCAATGATTCCCTAAACGGATGTTTCCCAATCCTCAGTGAAACCGTTGAGAGTTGTACGCACTAGCTCACTGTCAGAAGGTGTCTCTCCGACTGTTGCAAGCTCATCTCGGACATTTTGAATTTTGGTGAGATAAGGAGTCACAATCTCACCCTTCTGCATTTTTGTAGTCCTCAACTTCTTGAAAAACATCCTTCGGTTCTCCAAATAATCCTGGAAAAGTTTCGCAATGGCATCCCACATCTCTTTTGCAATATTCTTGCCTAAGACAAGTAGAACTATATGATCTCATACTCCATCAAGGATCATCCTCTTTGCTTTGGCCATCTCTTTGTTATAGTTCTCTAATTGTTGTTGATCTATAGGTATGACTACAACATTCTCTGCATACATCTTTACACCATGCTCACCTAGAAGGAAAGTCATTCTAGCTTTCCAAACGCCATAGTTAAAGGATCCATCAAGCCAATCCTAATCTCGGAGTCCTACTAAGGCCATCTCTACAGAAAAACTCAAAAACTAGGATTGTTGTTGGAAATCTCCCTCTCTTCCTTGTTGGATCTGCTCTTTGCTACTCGCACTCCTAGAGAATGCACAAATCTACTCCTGTTTGCCTCGAGAAATCCTACTACGAAAACCCGCACTGCCTGCTAGCTCAACTGGGCAACTCGCTAAACCTTCTGAAAGTCCTCTGGAATTCGACACACAATCTGCTACTCCTGATGCTCACATTAGCTAATAGGAAAAATTGCTATGGCCTTTTGCAACTAAAAATCTTGGATTTCCTTCTTGGAAATTGGAAACCCTCTGAAAATTTCTAGAAATCTCCCTGTGTGCTTTTTCTTTTCCACCTAGTGTTGATCTGCTACTACGAAAACTGTTGCAAAATCAACTGTGCCAAGATCTGCTCAACGAATTGCCTGATCTGCTCTCCAAAACTGCTTTCCAACAACCACACTGCCTACAAATCTCCGCTTCTGAGGCTGATCGAATTTTCCTGCACCTGCAACTGGAAATCGAACTCTCTGCGTCTACAAATTCGCTCTTCTTGGTGGCCTACACAAATCTGAGAAATTATGCCCATAACTCCTTTTGTAGTTGCAAAATTTATCCTTCTCACTATTGAGCCTCCAATCTTATCAAAATTGCTCTGATACTATGTGAAATTTCCTTAAATTGTAGCAACTAGAATTTTTCTTCTAACTACTTAGCAATTTATTATTATTTTTATTAATACCGAATAAATCACACTGCAATTCTTCACAAATAAATTATGCGAAGCTAAATCAAAATGCTCGAACTGAGATAATAGAAGCACACAAAATAAAAAATGACGCCAATATTTTTGGACAAAAGTCCCCAAAAGACCCTGAAGGGAAATCCAGTCCAACAGATGAGGGTTTATTTTTATTATTATGCAACAGCAGCAAAATCCGAAGATAATAATCTGGATGCCTTACTGGCAATCCTCCAGCAAAATAAATTGGAGAAATTTTCTCCCTTCTGCAAATAATCTCGGCCTGCAGGAATTTGCACTGCATGGCCTAGAAAAATCGTATTGCCTGCTAGCTAGCTCTAGATGAGTTGTCATGCCTCCCTCTGCCTCTGGAAAAAAAATCACTCCGCATTCCGGGTGATCTCCCTCTAGCCACTGAAATGACCTCCTTTTTGGCACTTCGACCAGGGCTTCTCATTGCTCACACTACCTACTTTGCCTCGCTGCAGAAATATTTCAACCTCCTTCTGTTGGCCCTCTGCAACTGGAAAAATTCCCCCATAACTCTCTGTTACTACTCCCTCAATCATTGATGTTCTGGCTCGAACTCTTCTTCATGTTGAATCACTGCACTAGATAGCTTGATCTGCCCAAGGAACTCACTCTTCCTGTCTCTTTGATCTGTCTTCTCCTCTACCCATCGACCTACTCTTACAATCTCTCATTGAATCACCAACGACCATTTATCAATGACTAAAGATCATCTTAGACTCTATCCATGTGAGTCTCTAGAGCTTTATCAATCTTTCTCAATTAATTGTTGTTCATTAATCAATTTTCCTAAGTTAGGCTTAGGAGATATTTAATTATTGATCAATTAACTTAATTGAGTGGTCTCTAGGTGTTCCTCCCGAAACCTTTTCTGGGTTTTGGAGATCTCGTGTTATTTAGTCTCTCTGACTCAAGTCGAGACTATGACACCTGCCGGATGCTACCAAAAACTAACACCAATCACCTAAGAAATTAACAGTTAGTAAGTTGGCTCAGGAAGGCTTGCAAATGGTAATTTAGCATTTAAGTTCATGTCTGGGTTTCGAGACTTCCCAAGCAGGCAAACTAGACATTGGAATGTAAAAGGTTGTCATCCCCTTCAGTAGGCAATGATACAGATCAAATTTCATATGTTTATAATACCATCGTATTAGCCAGTCTTAACTCTTGTGCCCACATTGCCATTACATGCATTATATCAACCAATTGTGGGTCTTGTACCAACACTAACATTATAGTGACACTATAAAAATTAGGGTAAATAAAAGGTTGTCACACCTATCTGGATAATTATAATACAATGTCCAGTGTCGTTGAGACTACTGCATTAGGAAAGATATTGCAAAATGTTTCCCAAAACTCCACTTTCAAACTAGAAACTTGGAAAATAACACTTAAATATTAATTATCATTTCAAACATATGCACATGAATCATGTTAACCAAGCTATGAGAATTTACTACTATTTAATCTGATCAATTATGTTGCATTATCAAGTTGTTGACAATTTGCTTCTGCAAAATAGATTTTGTATTTATACCCTTGTCCCCATGCTGACCTAGCGTATCATACTGCAATTCCTAGCATTGTTGTGTTCCAGACATAACATGGGAGTGAAAATCTCCCAACAGTGCGTCCATAGTGAAGAAAGGAAGACCACATAAATGCCAAATGGTAGCCAAAAGAAGCAAATAGGAATGTGTTTAGGCGCTGAGAAGACAAGAAAATGTGCCTCATCAAAGTGCCCAAACCATTGTAATGGGAGGCTAGAAGACACATCACTCCTTAAGCATTGTGCTAACAATGCACAAATGATACAAAAAAGTAATAAAAGCATCATGTTCAACCATTGCGAATTCATCACAAATTGGTCAAGCAATTGTTATCAAAGATGGGGGGGCATCATCCTCAAGATGGATAGGATTGAACTGATCTGTATTCTAAAGGACTTGATCTATATTCAAGAGAACCCAAAGCAACAACCCAAAATTGAGTTGATCTAGTGCATTTTATAATTGACAAAAGTCAATTCTAACAAAAGAGATTTGTATTTGGCTAGAAGGATGTTCAAATTCAGTTGCTAAATTTCCAAGCTCACCTGGAAGGCACAAAAGATAATTTGACTCAACTCAAATCCTATGAAATATTCAAAAACCAAAGTGCGTGCTCAATGAGAGAGTGGAAAATGCAGAGAATAGTCACCAATAGTTACACACATAATGTGAAAATTTCACCACTAAAATCCTCTTGCAGTAATTGGAATTATTTCTTCTAATTGTAAATTAATTTAACAGTTCATTGCTACGGCAACAACAAAATAATCTCACTGCAATCTTCATAAAAACACTGCGAAAAATAAAAGCATTGGAAATTGAGAAATTACTAGCACACACATTAAATTTGACACGGTTATTTTTGGACAAAAGTCCCAAGAAAAACCAAACTTGGGAAAATTGGTGCAACAGCTAAGGGTTTTTATTATTATGCAACAGTGAAATAATCTAAGCACAATCTGGATAGTGAAAACTAGCAATCCTATAGAGAACACTGGCAAAAATTACCCTCACTCTGAGCAATCCCGAAACTGTCCAGTGTTTTAAAAATCAATTGAGCCGGCTCGGATTCGGCTGAGCCAACCAAGCCATGCCCCTGGCCGGTCCGACTTGGCAAAAAAACCGGTCTAGTGGCCAGTTTGTTACCGAACCGGCCGAGTCGGTCACTCGGTAATAAAGCAGTGAGCTCGGCCGAGCCTGAGTTAAACCAGTCGATTTGGCCAGTGACGTCCAAACATGCCCAGCGATGCCTTCTGGAGGGAAAAAAGGACCCCAGACTTGATTCTAGTTTGGTTTTAGGTTATCTTTAAGGCCATTTACCTCTCTCAAGCCTATAAAAGCTACCCAACCCCCTCACATTTCCTTACAGGTATCTCATTTCATTTGTGTGAGAATTTGAAGAGTTTGTGAAGTGTTGTGGAGTTTGTTTTTGAAGCAGCAGTGAGGAGTCTTAGACAATCATTGGAGCAGCAGTGAGGAGCTTCTTGGGCAGCCATTGGAGCAGCATTGAAGAGGCGATTTGTGCCTAGAGGTATTTCTTTTTCACTTCTAAAATCTGTTTTTGCTTCGTTTTTTTTGTGCAAATCTGAAAATTGAAAAGAGCCTTTTTTGTAAAAGAAATGAACATGGAAGCATTGTTTTCTTTTTCATTTTCATATTTTTTTCCTTTCATTTCCAAGTCCAAATATCAAAAAATGGCTCCTAGAATGAAAGATGTTGCTTGGGCATATGTTGAAATGATTGATAATCAAATGCATTGCAAATTTTGTCATAAAGCAATTAAGGGGTGTGGAGGGGGCATTCATATGCAGAAACAACACTTGGTTGGTGTTAGAGGCCAAATTACTCCATATGAAGTGATCCAAAATTGATCAATGGATGGTCAAGGATCTAGAAAAAGCCAAAAAATCAAAGGTGTTGGATGCAAATGAAATCAGCACCGTCGCATAGAGCTCGGCAAAACAATCCCAACGCAACTTGAACGGACACATTTGGACTCTGGATGAAAGAGAAAGAGCTCATTGAAGTTGGTGGGTCAGTGGGTAAATGAAGCCTTGCAGGGCAAGTGGCAGTGAACAAGTCAAAGCCAACTCCAGTTTGGGTGCAGATCTTCATTACATGGTGAAAGTATAAGTCTAATAACACAAACATATGGTTCCCCGGATGCGGGTGCAAGTTTGGCATAATGGTATGGGGGCGGGCTTCCCACTGGGCAAGTGGCAGCCCAGACCCGCCACATATCACCAGCATTTAATTTGCGGAGTTAATACACCATCTCGATTCTTCCTCCGCGGCATTCGAACTATTATGTCCTCCCCTCCTCGCGTTAAGTCTGCATTTCAGCCCTCCGGGAAACTCATGACGAGCTCTGGTTCGCACATGGCAAGCCGCCGGCCTCTTCCTTATAATCACAGCGACTACAGCGAGGTAATGCATTGTTTATGGCTTATTTGGGTTTACTTCTGGTCTGGTAGCTCTGTGTTGTGGCAGGTTCCGACAGACTGGAGCGGCGACGCAGCATACCAGCTCCCTGCTCTTCCCTGCCCTCTCCCTGTGCTCATTTACAGTCGCTGGTGGCCTGCGTTCAAGCCTCAGTCTGCTTTATTACCTGGTTCTTCTGTCATTCCATGGTCTGCACGTTGGTTTGTGCAGTTCGACTGTCGCAGTCCCCTCCTGCATCCTCAGGCGCCTTTTGCTGATAATTCCTGTGTCCTTTGGCCCTCTGTGGCAATCTCCTGTGCCCTCCGGCCTTCCTGTGCCACAAAGCCTCCGTTGCATTATCCCCATTCCTTTCTGCATCGCTCCTGCCTCCTCTGCAGCCACCCTAGTCTGCAATGCCGAAGGAAAGGCTTCGCGCTAGCTGCCGACGTGGTGGGTCTCGGGGAGGGGCAAGAGGTCGGGCCTCCGTCCCTCGTTCCTCTAACTCGTTGTCGGACGACGCCAATAGCGCTCGTCGCCGACGCGGAAGAAGACCAGGGCAAGCCCAAGCCCCGTCTTGCCACCACAGCTTCCATCCTTCCTCCCGCTTCAGTTTTCCCTGTCTTTTGGATTCAGACACATACTATGTGTCAGTTAAGATTGAAAAGTGTGAGCATGAGGCTCATGGACAAGCAGCAGCGGCTCTCAGGGCTTCGGCTCCACTTCTGGAACAGCCTCCCTTGTCACCTGCACAGAGAGTCGGACCTGCAATTCTGCCTCCCGCTCCAGAACAGGGGCAGCACCCCGCGGCAAAAGCATCGGCTGAAGCAGTGGCTGGTCCGAGTGCACCTGCAGAAGATGATGCGCCTCACACTGATTCAAGTGAGCCGGATCCATACGCTTGCCGAGTGGTGGAAGAGGTGCCATCAACCTCTGTGGACGACTGAACCGGTTCTCTGGGTTAACGAGCTACGGGTTTGGCAATGTATTTTGTTGTTCTGTCGGGTAATCATATGCCTCTTCTTCTTCTTCAGTACTCTTTCGATATGTAAGGTTGGTGCGCTGACTACAGCGGCACAACCACAGTTCTTATGCTATGCTTATACCCGCAATGTCAATGGCAGAATCTAGTGTCCAGGTCTATGTTATCGAGTCAGTCTAGGGTTATGGGTCACGGTTAAGAGTCTGTATGTCGGAAAATTTTTGGGTTTAAGGACTTTCTTCCTCTCAGTCAGATTTTGTAATTGCCAGCAAGTCTCCCAATCTAGGGGAAGGACAAATGTCTGGCTGGTCATGGTTAACACTGCTGCAAAATCCATCTCTATAGGATGGTGCTATCCGAGGTCCGCCTCATTGTAATTTTTTGAATTTTTGTACCATAATAGAATTAGTATAATTTAAGATAAACAAAAACCAAAAAAAAAAAAAAAACATATGGTTTATGAAACATATATAATATGTGGTGTAAGAAAACAAGGAAATAAATAAAATAAAAAATAAAATAAAAAATAAAAAATAAAAAAAATAAAAAAAAACATATGGTTTATGAAACATATATAATATGTGGTGTAAAAACCATATATTAAAACATATGCTATGTTATTAAAGTTGCCTAGCACAAGTATATACATATTACAAAATGTTGAATGCATATAATATATGGTGGGTACATTACATATGGTTGAGAACCATATAATATGGGGCATATATTAACGCTACAAAGGATATAATATTAAAACTATGTATTAAACATAGTTTATGGTATAACATGGTGCAGAGTCAACATAATCTGAAACCGTCGGATTTGTGGTTACAAAATGTGCTATAGGTGAGGTCTTGACAACACCATCGGAGCCACAATTGAGCTTCACGGTTGCAGAATTGTCGGCGTTAAACATTGTTAAAACAGTTACATCATCGTGCTCAAATGACAACACTATCAGAGATGTAAACCATCACATGCCACGGGTCTGTGGCTCTATTGACTGCTCATAACATATAAGATTATGTAATATTGCGTGTTGTGTATAGTTCTAATTGCACAGAGGGATATGGTTAGCAACCATATAATATATATATGGTATATAATGTTAAAACAAACCTTTTGTAGTTAATATGCAATTTAATAAGGCTATATTTGGTTAAGCCAAAAGCATTATATATATATATAATATATATATATATATATATATATATATATATATATGTTATTGTAATTCCATGGAGGGGGGACCTTGGCTTTTTGATGAGGAGAGTTGAGATTTCATGCAGCAGAAGAGTTTCTGAGCAAGTGCAGGAAGCGAAGCTGAGAACTTTGAAGACACTTTCTGGTAGATCCAGGAATCCTTTTTCAGAACCGAGAGTTGCTACAGGATCCTGAGACAAAGTAGAGTGCATCTAGATGGTGCAGGATTGTATCTGAAGCATTATTCTTTTATGTATTTATGGTTTTTGAAATTTCTAATATAAAGGCCTCCCCGTTGAAGACCAGGGCCCGAAGATGTAGGCTTGAAGATAGCCGAACTCCGTTAACAATCTCTTGTGTTGCTATTCCCTGCATGTTTTCTGTTCTAATTTGCTACAAAATTTCTTATCAGTTCTTCATGCTTATGTGTTTAATGGTGTTTTTAAGAATCAGGCATTAACACTATTTTAATAGTAAATAAATAACATTTCAATTAAAGATCTTTCTAGGATCATTTGGTATTAGAGCGAGTTATTGATAATTGTGATTTGAAGTGTGCATGATCACCAGGAGCAAATCAAAGCTTGGTGAAGGAGAACTTGTTGAAGGAGGATCCAGAAGTTGGCTCGAGAAGAAGGACAACTCAAGGAGACGAGATGGTTGATGAAGGAAACGGTGATCATCCGTTTGGATCTAATGCAGGCTGCGTGGATGCTTTCATGACCTTGCGAGCCATGGTTGAAGAAATGTATCGAGAGTTTAAGAAAGCAAAAGGTGAAGATGCAAAATCTAAAGACGAAGAAGGACAGCCATCACAATCTGGAAAAGAAGATAAAAGCGATCAAAAAGACCCTATCATTCTCTCTTGACTCCATCTGAAACTTCGAAACCGTTGTTGAAACTCGATGTTAAGTTCGAGTTACCCATGTACAATGGAGAAGTTGATGCCGAGAAGCTTGACAACTGGGTCAGGCAAATGGAGGTATATTGTAGCGTGCAACGAATCACTGAAGATGAAGTCAAAATCAAACTATCATCGCTTCGTTTAGCAGGCACAGCATTGATCTGGTGGCAAAGTAAGTTACAGAAAGGTACTCAGCATATCGGTAAGATTTTTTCATCACGGTTTGATTTTATTATTGCACTTAGAAAGCAATTCTATCCATTGGGATATAAGGAAAAAGCTTTAATAGAATGGCAAGGACTAAAAGTTAAGAAACGTCATCCAGTGCAGGAATATACAGATTTGTTTTGTAAGAAGGCATTGATGTTAGATATCCCTTTGTATACTCAAGAAACTCTAATGAAATACATAGGAGGATTACCTGAGTATGTTCGCAATATTGTATTTATGTTCAGTCCTACTAACCTGCATGAAGTGGCAGTACAAGCAACTTACACTGAAGCAGGTAAGTTGGGAGTTAGGGTATCATCAAGATCGTCAGCCAGAATGGAGAGCAAGGGAAAAGGGAAAGCGAAAAAAACAAACATCACCAAGGAGGTTGAAAATCTCCCTTGTAAGCATGGCAAGAAAGAGGACCATGATGAGGATCACTATTGGCAATTGCATCCCGAAATGAAACCGAAACGGACCAGAAAAGGGAAGCAAAAGGTTGCGGCAACAGCAAAATCAATAGACCTAGGGTCAAATTCAAGGGACGAGATGTAGATTGCATCATTGGTTATGACCAGTAAATTTGATGAAGGTAAATGATTCTAACAATTCCAGACGCAAGTTATTTCATATAAGGGTTGTTATGAAACATACAAAGATTACCTAATTTCAGAAAAAGTGGTTAAGTAATTGGGATTGAAAACCATAAAGCATCGTAAACCATATACTTTAATTTGGATGACAAGAAATCATAAATTACAAGTGACTGAGCAATGCATGTTACCGTTTGCAATAACTTCTCAATTTAAGGATAAGGTGATGTGTGATGTGGTAAAACTAGATACATGTGGGATGGTCTTGGGTAGTCCATATTTATATGATAGAAAAGCGATCTTTTACAGGGATCATAAACAATATCACTTGTTGAAAAAAGGAATTGAATATGTTGTACATTCTCATCACACAAAAGCAGATAAATCTAGTTTTATAGTTGAGCAATTAAAACAAGCAGCTTATGCTATAAAAAATGTTGTTGTACAATCTAAAGAACCTAAGCAAGAGATCATTAAATTATTCACAAACAAAAAGACATGCTTGAGGGATCTAAAATTGTACATCAACACGAGTTGTTGCATGATAAGTTGAGTTTTGTTTCAGCTATGAAAGGAAAGCAAGGTATGGTTTCATCTATGACAATACTTTCAATGTTGTTAATGGGTTTATTACTGTTTAATGGTGCCTGGATATTAGCAACAAATATGAATGTAGATGTGAGTGAAAAAGGACTTGATATATTATGTAGTTTGTGTGTTTTGTTGACGATTGTATGGATGAGTAAAGTGCACAGGTTAGTCCAAGGTGAAAAGACACCGGCCAAGTGGGAAAATGGAACCGACATTTGTTTTATGGAACGTAAGCCTTTTGGTGGTCCAAGAGGTCTCAGTGAAGAGGAAATGATCCGAAATTGATCAATGGATGGTCAAGGATCCAGAAAAGGCCAAAAAATCAAAGTTGTTGGATGCAAGCGAAATCAGCACCGTCACGTAGAGCTCGGCAAAACAATCCCAACGCAACTTGAACAAACGCATTTGGACTTCGAATGAAAGAGAAAGAGCTCGTTGAAGTTGGTGGGTCAGTAGGTAAATGAGGTCTTGCAAACCAAGTGGCAACTCCACAATTTGATGTGGCAGTAAACAAGTCGAAGTCAACTCCAGTTTGGGTGCAGATCTTCATTACATGGTGAAGGTATAAGTCTCATAACACAAACATATGGTTTATGAAACATATATAATATGTGGTATAAAAACCATATATTAAAACATATGCTATGTTATTAAAGTTTCCTAGCACAAGTATACACATATTACAAAATGTTGAATGCATATAATATATGGGGGGTACATTACATATGGTTGAGAACCGTATAACATGGGGCATATGTTAACGCTGCAAAGGATATAATGTTAAAACTATGTATTAAACATAGTTTATGGTATAACATGGTGGGGAGTCAACATAATCCGAAACCGTCAGATTTGTGGTTACAAAATATGCTACAGGTGAGGTCTTAACAACACCGTCAGAGCCACGGTTGAGCTTCACGGTTGCAGAACTGTCGGCATTAAACATTGTTACAACAGTTATATCATCGTGCTCACATGCCAACACCATCGGAGATGTAAATCGTCACATGCCACGGGTCTGTGGCTCTATTAACCGCCCATAACATATGATATTTGTTATGTAATATTGTGCGTTGTGTATAGTTCTAATTGCACCGAGAGATATGGTTAGCAACCATATAATATATATATATGGTATATATTGTTAAAACAAACCTTTTGTAGTTAATACACCATTCAATAAGGTTATATTTGGTTAAGCCAAAAGTATTATAAATATGGTAATGTAATTCCATGGAGGGGGGACCTTGGCTTTTTGAAGAGGAGAGTTGAGATTTCATGTAGCAGAGGAGTTTCTGAGCAGGTGTAGGCAACGAAGTTGAGAACTTTGAAGATATTTTCTGGAAGATCCAAGAAGCCTTTTTCAAAACCGAGAGTTGCTACAGGATCCTGAGACAGAGCAGAGTACATATAGATAGTGCAGGATTGTATCTGAAGCATTATTCTTTTATGTATTTATGGTTTTTTAAGTTTCTAATATAAAGGCCTCCCAGTTGAAGACCAAGACCCGGTGAAGTAAGCTTGAAGATAGCCGAACTCCATTAACAATCTCTTGTGTTGCTATTCCTTGCATGTTTTTTGTTCTAATTTGCTACAAAATTTCTTATCAATTCTTCATGCTTATGTGTTTAATGGTGTTTTTAAGAATCGTGCATTAACACTATTTTAACAGTAAATTTCAATTAAAGTTCTTTCTAGGGATCGTGAAGCTCCATCAGCGCAAATTGGGGAGATTAGGAAGGAGTTTCTAGATAACTTTGAGAAGTTTGAGCAAGAAAAAGTTAGGCAAAAAAAATAGAGGCTGAAATTGGGAGGAAGAGAAGTATACAACAAATGATAGCTGCCAACCCCAATTTTGATTATGAGGGCTCTACATGTATCCCTTGCATTGATGCATCCAACCCCTTTCGTTATGTTCATCCCCCTCTTTGGAGTCTATTCAAGAAAAGGGGAAGGGTAAAATGAAAAAGGAGGGTGATATCAAAAGTTATTTCACACCCTCTTCTCCCTTTGATAGTGCACATGGTCCTCGAGCTAATAAAAGTCATATGCAACCCATTTTAGATGACCATTGGAAAAAAGAATTGAGAAAGACTACATGTGATTACATAGCTAGATGGAGGTATGATGTTGATATCCCCTTCAATGCTTCTCGTTCACCATATTATGAATTTATGTTTGATGTCATATTTGCAGTTGGAAAGGGCTTCAAAGGCCCTACTATGCATCAGTGAAGAAAATCTCCTTCGCAAAAAGAAGTTTCCTCCATTGATGAATATTTGAAAGATTTCAAAATCTCATGGGCAAAAACAGGATGTACCATCATGTCAGATGGATGGACTGATCAAAGGAACCATACCATCATAAATTTTCTTATCTTTTGCCACAGGGAACCATGTTTCTAAAATCAATCGATGCATCTGATAGGGTGAAAGATGAACACTTGTTGTTTCAGCTTTTGGATGAGGTTGTTGAAGACGTGGGGGTGGCTAATGTTATTCAAATCATCACAGATAATGCCTCTAACTATGTTCTTGCTAGTAAAATGTTAGAGGAAAAACACAAACCCATCTTTTGGACCCCATGTGTTGCACATTGCATAAACCTCATGCTTGAGGATATTGGCAAAATAGATTGGGTCTCGAATGGGAGATGGACCCTCAGTCCCAGGGAATTCAGAACAGATCTGACTGAACTGATTCCTCCCAAAAGAACACTATAGAGCATGTCAAAAGCATAACAAAATATATCTACAATCACTCATGGATTTTGAGTCTAATGAGGAAACACACAGGGGGCAAGGATATTATTAGGCATGTCATCACTAGATTTGAAACTCATTTTTTTACATTGCAATCTATGCTTTCTCAACATAGAAACTTGCAAAAGGTGTTTTCCAGTGATGAATGGAATGAATGTCAATGGTCTTATAGACAAGATGGAAAAGATGTGAAAAAGAAAGTTAATGAAGAAATATGTTGCAAAAGGCAACAAATATTGTGAAGGTAGTTGAGCCACTGGTTAAGGTGTTGCGGTTGGTGGATGGGGAAAGATTGGCTATGGGCTTCATTTATGAAGCTATGGATCAAGCAAAGGAGCAAATAAAGGCAGTATACAAGGATAGAGTGGTTAAGTATGGGCCCATTTGGGAAATCATTAATCAAAGATGGAACAATCAACTCCATTGCCCTATACATGCAGTTGGGTTTTTTTTTAACCCAAGGTATCATTATAAAGCTCTACAGGCAGGAGCTTTGACTGGGGAGATTAGAGATGGATTGATTGACTGCATTGACCGCATGGTCCCTAAGGAGAGTGATCAATTGAAGATACGCCAATAGATCACTTGCTTCAACAAAGCCACAAGTACCATTGGCAAGAACCTAGCAAGGATTGCAAGGGAAGCAGATGAGCCAGGAAAACAAACAATTTCAGTTTTCAAATTCTTATTTTGTTAAATTGTTTATAATTTGAAAGTTGGATATAATTTGTTGAGCTAACTCATTACACAACTATGCTTTTTGTAGCACAATGGTGGGAGGCATTTGGTACCCATTGTCCTCAATTGTAGAAGTTTGCAATCCGTATTTTGAGTCAAACTTGCAGTGCTACTAGGTGTGAGCACAATTGATCTGTCTTTGAGAGGATTCACACAAAAAAGAGAGATTGTTTGGAACAAAAAACAGTTAAATGATCTATTCTATGTCCAATACAACCTCTGGCTAAGACGCAACCAATTGTTGAACAAAAGACCTAATACAGATCACATTGTGTTGGAAGATATTGATCCAACATCAGATTGGGAACTGGAGAGTCATCCAACAGAGTTTGATTCTGACAAGGATATCGATATTGATTTGGATTTAGAGAAAGAGGCATTAGTTGAACATAATGTTCAGTTGAATGCAGATCCACTTGTACCAGGCCCAACCCCAAGTCCTCCAATTGTAGGCACTTCCTCTACTCAACCACGACAGAAGAGCATATCTCGTCTATTGCAGCATGCAGCTGTTGCGCCTGCTAGTGCTAATACTTCTACAGTTGCAGTCGGAGATGGTGATGAGGAGGACGAGCCATGGGTTTCCCTGTCTGACTCTGATTCAGAGTCTGAAACAAATGATGTTGGCTTCTCTAGCAATAGCCAGTAGTATTGGTGGCTAGTGATGTTTTACAATTTACTTTTATTGTAAAGGCCATTTAGAGCCTCCTTGGTTATGTGTTTTTGTTTTGATCTCTATATCATGTATGTATTGGACAATGCACTGGGTGCCATTTTGATATAATGGATATATTCATGAGCCTACTTTTAATCATATGTTGTCTTCTCTCTATATTCTAATGCTTTGTGTTTGGAAAAATGAATGAAAATCTTTCAAATTATGTTTTTTCATAAATAAATAAGAAAACATATATATATATATATATATAATGTATTTTTTACAACGACCAAGTCATTGAAATCAAGGTTACTTGTGGAGTGGGAGCGACATTTTCAGAAGCTCCTGGTTGGGAGCGAATCCTAGAAGCATTTTATTATATATATATATATAATATATATATAATATATATATAATATATATTATATATATATATATATATATATATTGATGCATATATGTCAACAAAAACATGTAGAATGGTGAATTATAGATATAAAAAACATAAAAGGCATAGATTGAATTATATAACAACAATCATCTAGAAGTTATAATCTTCATCAACCACATCCACAAGTTAATAACATACAACATATTGAGTCTCATGAATCATGATTCATCAATCTTAAAGTTTCAAGCTTTCAAAATTCAATATATAACATTTATCATCATTGATCACCAAAGTTGTACTTGTAAGCTAAGTGTAACCATTACAACAAATAATATCTAACATGAAATGAAATGTTATAAAATGAAATGAAATGAAAAAACTTTCAACTTTCACGAAGCATCATATTCATAATTTTACAAATGAGTTATAATTGCTAACTTCAAACTTCAAACTTAAATTGTCATATATTGTTACAAAAAATATCATAATAAATATGAAAGAGTCAACAGTTATAAAAACTACTAGAAACTAGAAAAGACAAGTAAATCTATCATCTACATCTTCCTCTTGCCACCACGAATAATGTTTAAGTTCTGAGCAGGTCGTGGTGGTCTTCTAGGAGTATCCTCCTGCACAGTCCCACGACCAGAACTAGAAGGCACATGCCCTCCATGTGAGGATGTACATGGAAGCGGTGATAGCAAAGGAGCAAGACTTGGAACTCGAGCACTGCTACTGGATGGTAGGGGTGGCATGGTTGTTGCTTCATCTTCCTCTCTCATAAGTTTGGCTTCCAGTTCTTCAAGATGTATAGTGCCATCCTCCAAATTATCGTCTTTTGGGTGGTTGTCCCAAATTTATATGTTGGATCCTCATAAGCCCGATCACAGTAATGCCTCAACAACCTCAAGTTATAGTGCACATAACCCACTTCTCTGCAGAAGAAGTATTTGCAACCTGTGAGAACTTTTTTTTCCAATTTTGGCAAAAGTCCCATGCCGCCATATGCTTCTCACCATATGAGAGCATCAAATTTGTCTCTATCTTCCATTGCATGCAAAGAACCAAACAAACCAGTGCAACTGAAGTATCTACCTAATTCAAAACGCAGATTAGCACATTCCTCTCTGTCAGGTACCAACCTGTCTAATGCTTCCATATATCTTGTAGCTACCTCTGGATCCATATGGGGTTTGACCCTAACCCCACCCCCAAGTGCAGGTTGGCCTAACCAAGTTGGAGAGTAGTATTTTGGCATAAGGATATACGCCAAGGCATGTGGTGGAACATTAAGTTTATTCCACCATGTACACACACACACAATTGTGAATCAGTGTATACAAGTTGGGATCATCTTTCTGAACAACATTTTTTATTTTCCCCAACATGGTATCCATCTGCTCATACACCTCCCCAATCATTGGTTTATTTGTATCTGCAAAACAAATCATGTGATAAATGGGCCTGGTGAATTCCAATACTTGCCTCACACGTGACCATCAAGAGCGGTCTCCTCCACCTGTTCAAAACCTTGCTTGTCAGCTGCATTTGTAGCCCTTTCCTTTAATACCTGCCAGTGTGGAATTGATACCATGCTAGCCAATGACTCTCTTACCTTCAAAAGGAGCCTGAAGGTGAGGTAATAGCTAGCAAATCTAGGCTTCGCAATCTTCAACAGCTCCAATCTTGAGTGACTGTGGAAAAGCCCATAGGTATTGCTATGATTTGTAATAAATTTTATCATTTGTGTGCCTCTCTTGTACAAATCACCAATCCATTTGTATCGTTGGTTTTTGTTCTTAATAATATCATGCATCAAAAGGTTCATTGTGTGAACCAAACACCCAGACCAAAATATGTTGGGGTATTTATCCTCAATAATTGCTCCTGTTGCATTAAAATTAGCAGCATTATCAGTGATGACTTGGATGACATTGTATGGCCCAATATGTTTAATTGTTTCAAGTAATGGTTCTGCAATGTTGATGTCGGTCTTGAACTTGTCTGAGTAATCATATGCTGAACGAAAGATGGCACCACTAACAAACACAACTAGGACACTTATCAATGGCTTGCCTTTTACATTTGTCCATCCATCAGATACAATGGGCACCCCATGCTCAGTCCATGAATTTGTCATTCTACTCAAAGAATGTGATATTTTTGCTTTTTCATAATCAAGTCCAACGGTTCTAGCCTTGTCATACCCAGGGCTCTTTTATCCTTTAGGGCCATCATTTACGGCAGAAACCATTTCATGCCAATAAGGTGAGCGAAGAACATTGAATGGTATCCCACATGCATAGAGAAACCGGTAAACTTTTGAATCCACATCATTCCTACACCCTTCATCAAGGAAATCTGATATGGTTCTATGCCTTAAAGAGATGTTTGGTGACCCTATTCCTCCATATCCACTGCCATAGGAGGATGTTGAAGGAGTTCTTTGTGCATGTGATTGTGAGCTTGGTTCAAAGAAACCCTTTAATCTTTTAGATTTGTATTGGGCTTCCTCCTCTTCCCTTATGTATTTGGCTCTCTCTGCTACTGACACACCTCTACAAGTTTTGATTCTTATTTGTTTATCTTCGTCCCATGGTCTTTTTTCTGCAAAGGTGCTTTTTGGCATGAATGTATGCACTTGTGTAATTATTGTTGCAACAAGGGCAGTGAAATTTAGTGGTTCTGCCCCCTTTCCCTGCTTCAGGCCTAGTGACATATTTCCACAATGGGGTTTGGTCTTGTTTAGTTATTTGAGTTGAATCATGTTCACTCTCCTCCAGCTCCTCCTCACCAAGGTACTCCTCTACGGGATTTTCATCAAATACACTATAACCCACTTCTTCATCCACTTCTTCATGTTCAACCCTCCTTTTTCTACTCTCCAACACCATAATAACCAAAAAAGGAACCAAGAAGAAGAAAATGCCAAGCAATATAACCATGATGTTTGAAATTTGAAGTTTTGAATCTACAAAAAAATGGAATGGGAATGGGAATGGGAAATAGAGAAAAAAATTATTTATCTATTTAGCAATGAACATAGAAAATTACAAAACAAAATAAAACAAAAATTGCTAGATTAGAGTGTAGATCCTACCTCTTTGGCCTCCAATCTCCCCTTGCAAGCTCTTCAAAGTCCTCCAAGCTCCTCTACTTGCTTCAAACCCTCTCTTGCTCTCCAAACTCTCATGCTCTCTCTCACTTAGGATGAAATGAATAATGAGAGGGGAGAGGATTTATTTACCCCCCCCCCTTCCCTCTCTCCCTTTTTTCCCTCCCCTTCCCTCTCTCCATGTCATCGTCGCCTCTCTCTTGGACACGCGGGCATTGCTCTCCGCCGATTGGGAGCGATTTTTCCAACCGAGGTCGCTCCCCAGTTGGAAAAATCACTCCCGGAGCGACGAGAGCGACATCGATCCCAAAAAAGCCAAGGAGCGATTTTTTTGGGTCTGGAGCACGCTCCCGACCAAAGCGCGGATTGGGTGCGGGATCAAGAGGGGGAGCTCCCCCGCAACCCTTACTGAAATCAAATCGGCCGAGTCGATACAGAGTCAAAATAGAAGTCGGAGCCGACCCTTGGCCGATTCCGAAACCGAGTCAGAGTTTTAAAACATTGGAACTATCTGACCTCTGAAAAGCTAGTCATCCAATTGGGCATGCGCAAGCTCTACAACACTCTAGCGTTGCTTACCACACGAATCAACTGCCTATCTAGTCGTCCTCCCTGCTGCTGACTGGGAAAATGCTTCTCCTTCCCTCTACAAACTCTTTATGGTTGGGAAGATTGTTTTGGTTACTCCCTCAAGTCAATGAGCTTGACCGAGAAACCTTATGGTTAGGGAGGTTGGTTCTGAGGCTTGGAGTGATCCCTTAGGTCATTGTGTTTAATTGAGAGACCAATAGGCTTGGTCAAGGACAAAGATTTTGATTACTCCCCCTTGAGTCACTGCATTTGACTAAGAGACCATATAGTTGGGGAGACTAACACTTTTGACATCAAGATCAAGATTCCTCCCTTGGGTCACGGACCAAGAGACTATATAGTCAAGGAGTTTGATATTGATATAGTGATTCCTCCCTTAAGTCATTGAGCTTGACTGAGAGACCCTTTTTTATGGTTAGGGAGATGGACCTTGTGTACTCTCTTAGGTCATTGGGTTTGACCAAGAGAAAATTGGTATGGTCAAAGAGTTTGATCTTGATTACTCCCTTGAGTCATTGTGTTTAGTTGAGAGACCAGTAAGTTGGTCAAGAAGATTGATGTTGAGTTTTCTCTCTTGGGTCATTGGTTTTGACTGAGACTAGTGGAATGCTGGGAGAGCTTTACCTTGATTACTCTCTTGAGTTATTGTGATTAACTGAGAAACCATTTCATATGGTTGGAGAGTTTTGCCTCATGAATAACGTTAATTGATGAACTTGATGTTATGAACCTTTCCTTATGATGAGACTTGTACATTTGATTTTGTGATCTCTCCCTTAGGTCATTATCGTGAGACTAGTGGGTTGGTTGAGGAGATTGATCTTAAGCGAGAATGAAAAGTACCTCCCTAGCTAAGGGGGAGTGTTGGAAATTGGTAGCTCTAGTCAGTATTTTCATCAATAAAATCAAAAGAGAAAATTTGAATTTATGTACCCCATAAGTACTCAAGTCGGCCCCTCCAAGATCAAGTCGGTCTTGCCCAAGAGACACACCTATTCGCATGGACGAATCATTATAAATAGAGCCTATTTGCTCTACTCCAAGACATACTCTGTATCACTCATTTAGCTTTGTGGAACACTTCAGGTCTAAGACATATTGGCCATGTGGACCAATGCGAACCGGAGGCATAGCATTTATGTGGTATAGTGCGAGCCTAAGGCATTGTATTTTTGTGGAACCATGTGGACCTAAGGCATTATATCTTTGTGGATATGCAAAGGTTTGTGGCACTATCTTTTGTGGCTTAAGTGAAGAATTAAAGAGATATTTGTATTGGATATTGGAGGGTTGGCTTGGCACTTGTGGGAGGTCATCTTGCTGATCAGTATTTGCCTATGTAATCTTGTTAAAAATATGTTAGTTTGATGTACAAATTGGAATGAATTGAGCATTCTCTCATTAGGAAAGGTTTATGGGTTTTTCTCCTCAGAGTGGGGTTTTCCCAAAGTAATTTCTGGTGTCTCTTATTTGTTGTCTTACTGTGATCTTCACTTCTCTAAGGATCTTAATGTTAATGGTTGAAATTTTCATGTATAACTACTTAATGATTAGAATGTTCTAAAAGAAGTCAAATTGTATCACTGGAAGTAGTTATCAGTTTGAAGACTGCTCAGCTTGTATGCTACTAGAAAATCAACACATCATAGATTCATAGCCTTCCAACTTTGAGGTAGCAACCAGCTAGCAATTGTGGAGAGATGCCACAGTGGAAGAGCACAACCCCATCATGAAGAATGGTGTCTAGGGGATTGTGCCAAGACCAAAGGGGAAGTCAATCGTGACTTCCAAGTGGATTTACAAGGCAAGGCATGCAACAAATGGCAATGTGGAGAAACAAAAGGCCAATTTATGGCTTGTAAGGTCTCTAAGAAAAAGGGACCAGACTACGAGGAGACTTTTGCTCCTGTAGTCGAATATTCCTCTATTCAGCAATTCTTTCTATAGATTATGAGATGGGATGGAGCATCCACCAAATGGATGTGAAGGTCACCAGCACCTTCCTTAACAACATCATTAAGGAATGAGTCTACATCGAGCAGCCATAGGGGTTTGACGTCTATTGCAAAGAGACACATCTATGCAGGCTTAAGAAAGCCCTGTATGGACTCAAACAGGCGCCCAAGGCCCAGTATGCCAATATTGACAGTTATATACAGGGCATAGGCTTCACCAAGAGAAAGGCAGATCCCAACCTATACTTCGTGTTGGTTGGATCTGAACCCCTCATTTTGGTATTGTATGTGGATGATTTCATTCTAACAAGTGCAGAGAGACTGATTGCAAGTTGCAAGTCATATCTAGCATCAAAATTTGAGATGAAGGATATCATCCCAATGCATTACTTTCTAGGACTTGAGGTTTGGCAACAATCAGGTGAGGTTTTGCTCAAACAGGGAAATTACACTGTAGAGATCCTAAAGAGATTCAAGATGGAGGACAACAGACCAATGACCACTTTGATGGTGACCAATCTAAAGAAGATTAATTCCCCAGTTTCAGAGTTGGCAGACTCAAGACAGTACAAGCAGTTGATTGGCTCGTTGATGTATCTAGTCAACATTCAACCAAAAATCAACTTTGTTGTTAACACCCTGGGCATGTTGATGGTGGAACTGAAGGAGGTTCACTGGGTTGCAGCAAAACATGTGCTCATATATTTAGAAGACACGGTATGATATGGAATGGTGGAAAATTACTTCCTCCCTAAGAGAGAGTGTTGGCATTTGTAGCTCAAACAAGTATTTCCATAAGGGTTTCTACTTGTGGAAATCATCATTAAATGTATTCCATGCTTTTTCTAGTAGTTCACTTTATTAATTAATTACCAAAGTGAACTTTTTTATTTTAGTGACTAAATTAGGTCACTTAACGATTTAATTAAAATAAAGCCATTGATCTCACAATTAGATCTCAAAACCATCGAAGATTAAGTTTTTGGCTCGTGTCAAAGTTATAAAAGAAAGAGACAGCAAAAAACAAAGACACGCGGAGAGCATTCATTTCACAAGTCACATGACTGAAGGAGAAAATCAAAGATCTGATTTTTAGCCATTGGCGAGGAGTTTTCAGTAGTAGTTCAGCAAGGAGAAGAGCAGCCATACAACCTAGCAAAGCACATCATACAGCCATCTGTAAAGATTTTGTACAATCATGTGGATTGCAGCGCAAGCTGCCTTGATTTCTGTGTAGACTGAAATCTTTTGGTTTGTTGTTCATTTGATTAATTTCTCAGAACCATTTTTCCCTGTAATGGAGCTCTCGTAAGTTCTGAACATATTTTTAAATGATGAACTGATCTAGAAGAGCATAAATAAATTGTGCACTGTAATAATTCCAGCAATTAACTAGATCTGATCTGTTTCCTTAGATAGCTGGTTTTAGAATAATTTAATAGTAGGAGCTGGCATCTAAAGCTAACACAAATTATAATGGAAGGAATAGAAAATGTGCAATTTATAAAGTAGAGCCAGAAAGGAGCTCGAGAATTTAAAAACATGTGCTGAGTTATTGTCTAAAAAGAATTCAAATCAAAAGGCATTGCTTTTAAGATTACCAAAATCTATAAGCTAACATACACCTGTATCGGGGTTCCAGTGAGACACCAGCGACAATCAGCAATAAGGGCGTGTGCAGCATGAGATAACTGACTTTTGGGTGACTTTATTGTATGTGCTTCATCAAGAACCACCCTAAACCAATGTATTGAATGAAGCACACCTTCATCTTGGGAACCCTGCAAGAAATAACATGAATTCCATGATAATCTATTGATTAGAAACAAATTTTACAAAAATAATGCTCTTTATACCATTTTCAACATGTGGGAAATTTATAAATGTACCTCAGACTGGTACTCTGATGACAAGACCCCATAAGTGGTCAAGACAACATCATGCTGCAAAAGACTTTTAACATCCTTTGTTCTACTTTGTCCATAATGAACATACACGGACATGGTTCCAGACTGTACATGGGTCTCAAGTTCTGTCTGCAATCGTACGTTGAAAAGCATATATGTCAGAGAATAGAATACCAAACAAACAGTAATAAAAATCATCTGACATAACAGTAAATTAATGTCACTATTTCTTCACACAGCGTGCAGCCACATATCAAAAGAAACTACATGCTAAAGTCATATTCAGAGCAGCAGCAATTCACCAATTGCAAAAATTACCATGTCCAAATAAAATTGTAAAATACCTTCCATTGACTTAATAATGTCATAGGACATACTATAAGATTCCCGCCTCCTTTATGTAACCCACTGCTTGATCTCCTTAGCATACTTGTGCCTTGTGTTTTGTTGGTGTACTGTGATGGTCCCAGCTCTACACCTATATTATAAGGATGAATGATTGTTTTTTCACTACAGCTGTTCGCACTAAAGGGCTCCACAGTATCCATACCACTAAAGCCACCTTTGCCAGAATTTGCAAGCAGTAGTGATATTGTCATGACAGTCTTACCAAGCCCCATGGCATCTGCCAAAATCTTCAACGAAAAGAAAAGTCACATTGTGAAGTGAAGAAATTCAAGTCAAATAAAAAAAAAAGGTACAACATCTTCAACAAAGCAAAAGCTCAAGACTAGAAATCTAAAATACCCCTCCTCTGCCCAGTTGCAATGCACTGGGAAATTCAGTTGTAGCATCCCCCGAAAATACATTTATATAAACAGCACTTGCTCTTCTGTGAACAATTCAATATATCAAATTTCAATTGTATTAACAAATAATACTCGCAGTAATCAATGTAAAAAACAGCAATCCTTGTTTCATGCTTAAATCCATCATACTCGTCCTCGAGCTGGTATGCATCCCAGCACGGATGAAGAGTTTTAGCTGCCTCTTCTCTCTCTGCTCCCTTCTCCAATTTAGTCATCCAATTTAAAGCCTGTTTCTGATATGGGCGCAGTTCACACTGAAGTGTACAAGGTGGATCCATTTCCTATTTAAAAAAAAAAAAATCCAGCCTTCATCCATTTCACTTTTTACTACTAATCAGCTACATTAAGATGAGCAACAATAGAACAAAATCAAAAAAGCATCTTTGGGTCAAAGAAGTGATATGCTTAAACACCTCCAGATCACAGCTGTCTGATGTACCAACAAGCTTGTTCAAATCTGAATCAGACAGACAGTCCTCCCCTTCATTGTCTTGTTTATTACTTCCATCAGATGCTAGTTTCCTACGTTTTTCTGAAGGCAGCGATGACATCTGTATGGTAGAAGTGACCTGATCACATGCCAGGAAGTAGTATAATGCTAACGAAAGAAAAAGGTCCATCAAACCAACGGAGAAACACAAAAAGATAACTATCACATACCCTAAAATCTAGGGAATGCTTTCTGGTATCAAGATCCTCGGGAGTGAATTCAGCCTGGAAATCAATAAAACTGAATCCATGTGATTACTTAGAAGACTAATGGAACTCTCTTAAAATTGAGAATTATAATATTATTACAAGGATGTATACAAGTAACTTTCTCTAAAATTTACTTTTGATTTTGATTCTCCTTCTAAGAAGAACCTCTCAAATAGTCTACAAAAGAACAATGAAAATTAATAAACTGGAACGAGACACTTACTTTTTTAAAAGGTTTTTTGCCAAGCAATTTAAACAAAGTTGGAAGAGGACGAACAGTGATATCATCTGTTGAGGAATGAATTAACTTAGATGAAGTTCGATGGCAATTTTGGAACATGGTATGGTTGATGAATAAGCTGCATGCAACAGAAATAAACAGTAGCTCAATAACAAATTCAACTAATGATCAATCCCAAAGTCTCTATTCCAGACATGCCAATTCATTAATCCTGAGTAAATGCTGTTAATTAGGTTCAAGCAGTTTACTTAACAATGCTTTATGGTAGCTGACCAGGCTTTTTACCAAAAGATGAAATTTAGTAAAAGTTAGTCCAGCTTTACTCCTAACAGAAAGTCTAGCATAAATCAATGCAAAGCATAATTAAATTCATTTTCTTGACAATAAAATTAACAACCATGCAGTAGTCAACTTTACTCTAACAGAAGGTCTAGCTAATAGCATAAATCAGTGCACAGCATATTTTAATACATTTTCCTAATAATGAAATTAACAAGTGTGTACTTGTCCGCATGAAGCAGGTCTAACAACCGGAGTCTGTGAAATTGAATCTAACCTCACAAATAGAAGTATACTGTCCATCAGTCCAAGATTTTCAGGGGCTTCTTTGCAGTAACCTTCTATCTTGACCTTCTCTGCATTGACCAAAGGAATGAGACAACGAGCCCATTCTGTAGGGATGCGGCCAATCTGTAGTTTTCATGATCAATCAGCAAGTTCCAATTGAACTCCAACAGTTAGATAGCTTAAAATTGATTTTGGCCATGGTACAATACAATATTCATTTGGTTTGCTACTACTTTAATTACAATCCTTGCACAGTTTCATACATAGAATATTGAATAAAATGAAACAGATGGCCATTAATTTCTAGGCACTCCTGTTTTAACTTTTGACAAGAAGTTGTAACTTTCCATTATTATTATTATTCTCATTATTAACCCAATTATTATTATTTTAACAATTGATGGGAGTAGAGATATTCCAACTGGAATGGCATTAACCTTGGATAAAGTTAATTGGACCTGAATTCTTGAATATGAGCATTGAAAACATAGAAATTCATGGTAAGATGCATCGTGATCCTGGTCATGCTCCTTCCTGCCCTATAGTTTAGAAAGGAGGACTGCATCAAAAGAAAAGGATGAGGAATTAACCTTCAGTCTGGCTAAGGGAAATGAAATCATAGGAATTTGCCTTCTCTTCTTCTAGCAGTGTGCCAATGGAGAACTAGATAAGGAGACAGGAGAAGCATGAGTCTTGAAGAAGAAATGAGCACGAAAGCAAAGAGAGAGAGAGAGAGCCCATACATATTACAGGAACCTTAAACAGAATAAAGCACAAGTAAATGAAAAAGACGAGGATGTAGGAATGATGAATCAATCAAAAAAAGGAACTGACAATAACACAGAATTAAAAAGGACAAACAAACTATCTGTGCAGCATTGTTACCAAACTATTCTAAGTCCGAGTTGACTCTACTCTTGGAGAACCATACCAAATAAATTCCTCCAAGTCTGACTTGGCCCCGAGTCATACTGTGTAGGAATATACAGGGTAAGTTCCTCAGACAGAACACCCAAAGGACACCGCTCACAAACAGATCACAGATCAATACACCAGTATTTTGACGTGGTTAAAACCCTCAGAGAGGGAAACAGTCCACGGCCTGCGCCAACGTGGCTACTACAGGCAATTTATTAATAAAAGAATGAAATTTACATAAGCTTCTCTCATGCACGGTTAACCTACAAATGACCCTCCATGCGCTTTAAATAGAATTCATGGACCAATCGGGTGTCAAGCCACGGATCAAGTGTCGGTAATACCGAGGAGAGAATGAACCGTCGGATCACTACATATCGTGACCGTCGGATTGTAAGTTACAAAATGTACAACGGTAAAGAAACACACTTTACCTAACTCTATACCTAACTCTATACTAGACCAAGTTGAACTTAACTATTTCCTATGTGTCGGAATATCCTAACATCCCCCCTTAAGAACAACTTGGGATAGGATTGAAGGATTTACAAATATGACACAATAGGAGAGGAAGGAGGCACTAGAGCCTATCCCCCCTTAGTGACAACTTCCTGAACTCCAAGCATATATCGAAGTTTAGTGAACTTCGCCTCTGTGAGAGCCTTTGTGAAGATGTCTGCAACCTGATCATCTGTTGAACAATATTGCACTTCAAGAACATGGTCATGAATGAGCTTTCTGATGAAGTGCATGTGAAGTTCAATGTGTTTGCTGCGCTGATGCTGAACTGGATCTTTGCAAAGCTGAATGGCACTTTGATTATCACACCAAAGTGTAGTCGGATGCTGCTGCTCAAAGCCAAATTCTGATAGGATCTGACGAAGCCACAAGGCTTCCTTACTAGCTTCCATGGCACCACGATACTATGCTTCTGCTGACGAAAGAGATATGGCAACGTGTTTCTTACAAGCCCATGTAATAGGTCCTGAACCAAGAGTGAAGACATAACCGGCAGTAGAATTCCGATCATCAGGGGCACCAGCCCAATCAGAATCAGTGAAACCAACTAATAGAGGAGCTTCTTTGACACTGTAATGAATCCCAAAATGTACTGTACCTCGAACATAACGAAGTATTCTTTTAGCTGCTTTCCAATGACTTTCATGGGGGTTTTGCATAAAACGAGCAACAAGGCCAAC
>APFE030972172.1:203690-217066 GCA_000404065.3 Pinus taeda
TCCATGTGAAAATGACGAAGAATATCACAAGCATACTTGGACTGGGAAAGGGAAATACCCTCCTTGGATTGTAAGACTTGAAGATCAAGAAAATAGTGAAGTGTCCTAAGTCTGTCATTTCAAATTTCTTTTTAAGGCTGGACTTCACATGGTTTATAAGGTTGGGATCACTACCAGTAAGAATAAGATCATCAACATAAAGAACAAGGATGATAAGAGAGTTGCCCACTTTCTTGGTGTAGACAGTATTGTCAGAATAACACCTAGAAAAGCCAGATTCTAAAAGAAAGCTATCCATTTTGGCATACCAAGCCCGAGGAGCTTGCTTGAGACCATAAAGAGATTTCTTAAGTCGACATACAAGGCTGGAGTCTGTTTGGATGAAGCCAATGGGTTGTTCCATATAGATTTCTTCATGCAAGTCCCCATGCAAGAAGGCAGATTTAACATCCATCTGATGGACTTCCCATTTTAAAGAGGCAGCAAAGGAAAGAACAAGGCGGATAGAGTTCATTTTGGCAACAGGGGAGAAGGTTTCAGTGTAGTCAATGCCTTCAACCTGTGAAAAGCCCTTAGCAACAAGACGAGCTTTATGTTTATCAACTTTCCCATCTGGTCCATACTTGGTTCTGTAAAGCCATTTACATCTAACAAGTTTGCGTCCCTTTGGTAGAGGAACAAGATCCCATGTATCATTTGCCAACAATGAATGATATTCTTCATTCATAGCTGCTTCCCAATGTGGATGGCCTGAAGCTTCTGCAAAAGTGTCAGGATCATGATTTACTGGAGCTTTAGCCAGTAAAGAAGAGGCTCTTTCAAACTGAGAACGTGTACGTCGCTGATCTGTAGGATCACCGGCAAGATCACCTGCTGCATCCCGAGTAGCACGGACCCATCTTGGAAGTTGAGGATCCTGAGAAGGTGGTGGAGGATTATCATCCTCACTTTCATCATCTGAAGAAGAAATGTTTTCAAAAGTAGAAGAGATAGGAAGAGGTGGCACATCCGCCGGACTAGGCTCGCAGGCCGATTTATTTTCATCAAATTTTACATCTCTTCTAATGATAACATTTTTGGACTTAAATGGAATAAGTCTATAACCTTTTACATCTTCAGAATATCCAACAAAAGTACTTTTCTCACTCTTAGGTTCTAAAGCTTTATGCTTTTCATCTGGAATATGGGCCCATGCTTCACTTCCAAAAATACGAAAGTGACTTACATCTGGTTTAATGGAACTCCAAGCTTCTTCTGGAGTGATATTCTTTAGAACCTTAGTAGGAGTGCGATTTATTATATATTTGCACAATTAATTGCTTCGGCCCAAAAACTAAGACTGAGTCCTTTAGATTGCAGCATACAATTAGCCATTTCCTTTAAGGTGTGATTCTTCCTTTCAGCTACACCATTTTGTTGTGGAGTATATGGAACAATATGTTGCATTTGGATTCCATGCTCAGTGCAAAAGTTGATGAAGTCGTTTTTAACATATTCTCTGCCATTATCCGATCTTAGCTTAAGAATTTGATGTCCAGATTGTTTTTCAACAAAGGCCTTAAAGGCCAAGAATTTGTTAAATACTTCACTCTTGAGTTTTAAGAAATATACCCAAGTGCATCTGGAGAAGTCATCAATGAAAGTTAAGAAATATTTGTAGACAGAGAAGGAAACAACTGAAAGTGGACCACATAAATCACTATGCACAAGCTGTAGAGGGGTCGAGGTGTGCCAAGAGGCACGTTTTTCAAAACTGTCCCGATGATGTTTTCCGAGTACACATCCGGAACAAACACCATCTCTGCAAGATACCATGGGAAGACCTATCACCATATTTTCTTTACATAGGTTCTGAAGAGAGCGATAGTTTAAGTGACCAAATCGCTCATGCCAAAGTTTGCTCACTTCATCATTATGAGCAACAAATACTGAGGGAAGATTTGATGACCCAAAGTTGTGAAACTTATACAACCTTGTGGAATCATCAGCAATGCTAGTGGCTAAAATCTGTCTAGGATCCTTTAGGTCCTTAATTACAACATCGTGAGGTGAAAATTCAACGATTTTATCTTCACCTAAATGAGTTATCTGATAAACAGATAGAAGGTTGGAGGATAAGGTTGGAACACATAATACATCATTATATTGACCATTGTCTATATGAACAGTTCCAGTCCCTACAACACTAAGAGATCTATTATCACCAACATATATATTGTTGGTATTACAATCATTTAAAAAAGAAAACATGGCTTTATTTTTGGCCATGTGATAAGAAGCTCCAAAATCAATGAGCCATTCATGAGAATGAGAGGAAGAAGAGACATTTAATGCATAGCCAGACCGAGATGCTTGACAACCACATGCAGAAAGTGCCATTTCTAAAGATGAATTTGAAGAGTGCTCCAAAAGGATGTTATGCTTCTTCATTGCTGCTTCCAAGGCTTCCATCTTCTTAAAGCATTTAGATTCTAAGTGGCCATCTCGATTACAAAAGTTGCAATGTCTATCAGTCTTCTTGCCTTTGTTTTTAATTGCCTTATCATTCTGGTGAAATGATTTTTCATTTTGAGGCTGAAATTGCTTAGGACCCTTGTTTGGTTTAGGACCATTCTTTTTAAGATATGACTTCTTAGGATTCTTTGAGTTTGGTTGCTGCTGGGCGATTAACGCTTTCTTAGAGGAGTTTCCAAGATTAAGAAGACCAAGGTGTAAGAGTTTTTCTTGTTCTCTTATTAAAGAATCACAAAAAGCATCAAAAGAAGAGGGCTTGTAGTCATGTCCTTGAGAAATGAAGGCTTCTCTTGTAGAATGGAAGGTGGAAACAAACACAGAGTAGGCTGGTCCCAACTTAGTAAGAATCAATAGATAAGGGCACTATCTTCTTTCTTAACTCATTGGGGTTTAATGTAAGCAACTCATTTTCAAGCTGATGGGCTCTAAGTTCATTTTTTATTCCAAAAACTTTAGTACGCTGCTCCATTGCTTTATCAGGAGTATCAAATTCAGCAATATGGAATCTAAGATCGGGAGAGATAGACATCCCTATCAACCCACGTATTTGATCTTGCCTATTTTCCCATTTGGCTGCTTTCTCTTCATATTTTGGCTTGATTTCTTGGCCTGTGGCTATTCGATAAAGACCTTTACTTCTAAGTAAATCCACAATGTAGGACCACCATTGGAAGTAGTTGGTGTTGTCAAGGATAACTTGGCATGAACTTTCCATTTTGACAGAAACTGGAGCTATATATGCTGAAACTAAGTGTTCCAATGGAAAGAGCTTGAAAAATTAGGCTGGTTCAAGAAAAACGGCTTCCAGATGAAGAAGTTATGACCTTTTTTAAAAAAGTTGATGAAGGCGCCGGCAAAGAGCGGGAATGTGCGGAAATGAAAAAAAATGCTCCTTTTTCAACAAAAAGGAGATTTGAACCCAAGACCTCTACTCTCTTAAATTAGCTTTGAACCAAGTGAGTTATACAAAGAGAGAGAGAGAGAGAGGGGGGGGTGGCTTTGTTTTCTTTTAGTCATGGATGCTTTGGATTGCGTGCTTGCTTGAGAAAGCTCTTTTTCTCCCTACAAAACAAAAACACAAAACCCAACACGGACATACAAAGAAAAACAAACCTTATGGCTCAAAGTTAGCTCTACCCAAAAAACTAAATATTTAAAAAATTGAACCTTGTGGCTCAAAGTTAGCTTTAGCCGAAAAACTAAATATTTTTCTCAATGTTTCTGATTTTCCGAGATCACACTAAGGTGCAGGGAAAAGAGCATACGCATGAGAAAAAAAACTTCCTTTCTGTTCTGATTTGCCCAGATCGCACAGAGTCGCAGGGCAAAGAGCATACGCAGAAATGAAAGGTATAGATCCGGTTAAAAAAAAAACTAAATAAACCGAAACCGAAATAAGCAGAGAGAAAATAACAGTAAACTGCAAATAAAGACTGTATACCTCCAGATCTTAAAAATGACGCAGATAGGGCTACCGGAAACCTTTTCGCGTGAAACGAAAGGGGTTCCTCACTGGAACAGATGCTCCGAACACAACAGAGCAGTCCTCTCGGCCCGAAAGCAGTCAGAAACAGTAGATCTAGGAAATGACAGCTGCATGCAGTTCTACCGGCTTCAGATTTGGATCACCAACGGACGCGGCCCTCAAATAGCTCTGATACCATGTAAGAATTTACAGGGTAAGTTCCTCAGACAGAACACCAAAAGGACACCGCTCACAAACAGATCACAGATCAATACACCAGTATTTTGACGTGGTTAAAACCCTCAGAGAGGGAAACAGTCCACGGCCTGCGCCCACGTGGCTACTACAGGCAATTTATTAATAAAAGAATGAAAATTTACATAAGCTTCTCTCATGCACGGTTAACCTACAAATGACCCTCCATGCGCTTTAAATAGAATTCATGGACCAATCGGGTGTCAAGCCACGGATCAAGTGTCGGTAATACCGAGGAGAGAATGAACCGTCGGATCACTACATATCGTGACCGTCGGATTGTAAGTTACAAATGTACATAATAAAGAAACACACTTTACGTAACTCTATACTAGACCAAGTTATACTTAACTATTCCTATGTGTCGGAATATCCTAACATACTGTATTTGGACTCGCAATATGACTCAAACTCAAACAAGTTGGATTTACTCAACAAGTCTGACTTGCAAGTCTGTCTATAAAGACGGAAAAAACATTCATTGTGCATATTTTTGTGAACCAATTTCTTAAGGCGAGCATGATCCACCATGCAGAGTTTAAATTTAACCTCCATCTGTCAGTAAGTAGAATGCAAGCAACGTATTGAGAGATGGCAGGGATGCACGTCATATCATCTCCATCTACTTGCATCGGCCAATCTGTTACGGCATATACAAGTATAGATCTGCCTGGATCCTGCATATATATATATATATATATATATATATATATATATACATTCATTATGCATATTTTTGTTATCCAATTTCTGAAGGCGAGCATGGTCCACCATGCAGAGTTTGAATTTAACCTCCATCTGTCAGTGAGTAGAATGCAAACAACGTATTGAGAGATGGCAGGGATGCACGTCATATCATCTCCATCTCTCTCTATATATATATAATACCAAGGATTTATACTGGTATCTATCCCTGATATATATATGGCAAGGGCAGTGGAAGAATCAAGGGGTGGTGGTGATGGAAGAGGAACAATGTAAGCAGCAGGCGGTGGTCTACAGTGGAGGAAGGACCAGGGTATATGCCATGCATCCACGCCATCTCTTAGTAGATCGTTGTCAAGATAACTCACTGACATGGATGTGACTGTCAGAATTTGATCTTGGGGGCAAATTCAAACTCTGAATGGTGGAGAATGCTCGCCATTTCACAGCAGACAACTGACAGACCAGTCAACTGTCCAAAATTTATGGCGTTTTCTTGTATGCAGCATCAATATTTATAATTCGAAACGAGTTATTATTGGAAATTTGCGTTATTTGACCATTGTAAAATGTCATACTAACGACATAGACTTTTTTTAAGTCTTGCGTATTTTTTTCATTTCCCGAGACAAATCCCAGGTATTTCCCAAGTCCGAGCCAACTATTACTCTTAGACCTCGCCCAGTCATTCCCCGACAGGAGGTCGGTACCTTTGCTCTACAGCGATCAGTAGACGATGATCCAAGAAAAGGGAAAAAAAAAAAAGCAGCTTAGTTGTCGTGGAGTAAAATTATCCTTGAAAAGAAAACACTGGCAAGGAAAAACAAGAAAGCAAAAAACAGCTGAGTAAATCGGTTATAAAAGATAAATGCGAGTAGAAAATAAGCGGTTTTTCGCCAAGAGGAGTCAGTTTTCGAAGCTGCCATGTAAAAACAGCATTTTCATCATGGTCGTCATCTTGAAAGAAATTCAATTTGTTTCCGTTCAATTTAACGCTATTAATATTTATTTAATTATTTTAACAGACATAATAGAAATATGAATATTTAATTAAATAAATAAACAACTCACCTCACCAGACTGCCTTGTGGAAAACCTCACAATTTCAGAACACGCAGCAGCAGAGGATCTTCCCCTGCCCCATTGTTTCGAAGCGCCCTTAGTTGCAGATGCTGTCTGTCTGGGAAAAGAAAAATCGATAGGCTCTCCGGCCCCAAGCTTCCGACCCTTACAAGTCGAAAACCCCGTGACTTCAGCGCTGCCCAATAACCACCAGTCTCCACCTGTTGAATACTCATTAACAGCAGTGACGTTGTAAGGCAGAGTAAAATCACGCCCAGCGCTGCATTCTTTAATGTCATCCGCCCCACCCTGGTTCGAATTCAAGACGTGAACATATTCTGGAGCCACCGCTACGCCCGACTGCTCCTGCGAATCCAAACCCCGAGTGCTTCCCAGGGAACAGGTATCCGACCCCACCGTAGGCACATGCGAACTGTTCGCGGAGTCCTGTGCTCCATTGGTTGAAACCCTAGCCCCGCAGCCCGGCGTCGTCCGCTTAATGTTGAACTTCTCTCTGTCCTTAAACCCCGGGGTGTCGAAGATGATGTTTATGGCAGCCGTTATGTCGTTTTTTGCCAGGTGGAGGGCTCGAATTATCTCCATGTCGGAGGCTTCGGAGCCAAGAACCGCCCGCATTGTTTCCAGGATTGTCTCATTGGCCTTAATACTGCCCATCTCATAACAACGACAAAACAAATAGTCCGCTGGCAAATCGTATGCAAATGTGTCAAATTCATCAAATGAGTATGTGTGTTAAAGGCCATCGCAGACATCAAACAAGCAAATGAAATGAGGTACAATGCAATGCAATTGCCCAACGAATGCATTTAAGGATTTAACTAGGGTTTCAGGAAAACTAATGTGGCCATTGCAGAGTGAATTGTGAGAGCATATGAGAGCTGTACCTGTCAAAAAATAGTAGGGATACTCTGCACACCGCGAGCTCCGATTTTGACTCGGCCTTTTAAATCTGCGCCGCTGTGATCTGAAAATAAAAGAATAAAATAAACTCTGCGATCCTTGAATAGTAAAATGGCAGGCAGTACAGGCGCGCGATAGGAAGAGGTGGTGGGAAGATGGAAGGCACTCGAGCAAAGTATGGCGCGAAAATCAAAACTTCTTGGTATTTTGTTTTCGTGGTAATTGTCGGCGATACACTGTTTGTGGCGACAGGTATTTCTTTCGCAAATCACCACACGTTGGTTCGTCAAAATGACACATCTATTCCATCCCGAACTAGAAGCCGCTGATGTTTCTTAACGTGATTACATCTATTCCATCCCGGACTATAAGCGCCTGATGTTTCTTAACGTCATTAAGAAGTCATCTAAATTACCATGGGTATCTAGAACTTGCAATTGCTTTGCATTCTCAGATATCAATGTGTAGTTAACAGGATCTTGGTAAGTGTCAAATACATCACATAATAATTTAGTGGCTAAACGGTATTAATTTTATTTTATAATTATTAATTACCCGGAAGTTATGGAAATTCTAATCATATCTAAAGAAAATTTGGTCCAAGTTATAGTTGTTAAACTTCAAAATTTTAGGTGTTTTAGACGTTTTTTATGGCACTTAATCTATTCCCACCATCAAAAACACGATTCAAACATTGCCTCCACAAGATTTTTTGAAATTTTTTTGTCCTGATTCGATCCACTTTTGGCCGTCAAGGCAATTCCTCCGCGAATCAATTTGTAATTAATGGGATCTTAGACATTATCAAATAAATCAAATAATAATTTAGTTAAACGGTATTATTTTTATTTTATAATTATTATGTTAGTAGAGTTATTTAATTAATATGGTTATTATTATAATATATGATTACTCTATATTTATTGAGTGTTAAATTTTTCATTTTAAAAGAGATTTGTATCTCAAGAAATTTGATCTTTTCCATGGTTGGTAGATGGATTTGAGATTGTTTTAATTATTAATTATAATTATTAGTTTTAAGAGTTTTATTTTATTTTTAGTTTTATGTAATTTGACCAAGTCAAAAATGTTTTATTGATAAATATAATTATTATTATTTTTTTATTTTTATGTAATTTGATTAAGTCAAAATGTTAAAAACGACATTACAACATCTCTACCAAATTGGGTTGAAGTGCGTCTCTTAGCGCAATTATAATGGTTTCAATAGTTGAAATTGTCATCTTCCTTCTTAATTTCTATGGTTAAATGTTAAATTCACGCAGGACTTAATAGTGATTGTTTAGTTCATGACTTAATAGTGATGGCTTAGTTCTTGCATATGAGGACACAATATTGCATGGGAGTAATAATCTATGCCATCGCAAATCCTCTTTTCTTATTGAGATGAAGACACAAGACTACCCTAACAAACCATTCACAAACTCACTTTTACAACACTACATGTAAATTCAGCGAACCACAATTGTTGTGAACTAAATTTCCTTTTGAGATCTCTAAATCGGTCCCCAACATCCTCACCTTTTGCATAAAAACCTTTGCAACCTAGTCTTGATGTGTTTATGGAACAAACTAGTTCTATTGAGGTTCATCATCCATTAAATTTATATGGTTTTCTCAGTTTTGAAGGGTAAGGTGTAGGGATTATTTTTTATTTTTGAGGGAAATAAGAATTTTGATTTATTAATGGAGTTCAAGAATAATGGCAAATAATTAGGCAAAGGTGTATGTTAATTTTTCAACGAAAGAATATCATAAAGACAATTAGCATAAAAACTTTCATATATATATATATATATATATATAAAAGAGTACCCTTATGAGAATGCGAAAATATTGTTTAAGAATAAGTTAGCTTGTCTAGAATAAAAAAGAAGACTCTTTGGTTTAAGGATATTACCTTTTTCCAAGTCCTAAGGGTACTAAATTTACAAGTAGATACCTTTGCCAACAGGGTCTCCAGATTGAGGAGAAAAACTTAAGAAAAAAAGTGGAATTTTTTTCAACTACTCATTTGATTGACAATTAATATCAAATTATGCACAATGCCACATTACAAACCTATTAAGCCACATTTATCAACTCAACAAAATTGTTGTAGTATAACTAGATGGGAGTGAGATGTACTTTGCATCACCCTTATGGCATTCCACACACACCACCCTTAATGTGTTGCAAACAATTTGAAGATTGAGGAGCTTTTATACATGATGAAGGTAGGATCATGGTTGAATGGCCAAGTGCAACATTTAGCTCTAGATTAGCTAGATATTTGAATAAGTCTTCCCATTTGAGCTTTATTGGTGTTCTGTAGTGTTTTTAAAGTGGTTTTGGGTTAGTTTTTGGTGGTTTCTTTCATGATCTTTCACTCTACATCAACTCTTAAATCGAGCTCTATTAGTAATGACTCCTTTGTTATGCAACCAACTCACAAAATAGAAGAAGAGATAGATAAATGACTTCAAAATAAGCCTCTTCAAGGGGGAAACCTCATTTACATTACACAAATGAACAATTGTTGGATGATTCAAATGACAAAACCTCCTTTCTATATATAGGAGTCTAAGTGGTCACAATATAATCAGAGCCGACATAACAATAATAATGTAAGGGCACAACAATAACAATAGTGGCCTTCTATGGGGCACAACAATGAGAATAAGGGGGCTACACTAATAATAATGAGGGAATACACTAATGTGAGAGGGGCCTAACATGCCCTTCTCCTTCAAAAAAGTGTTGTCCTCAACGCTCGAGTAGTTCTGGATGCTTCTGTATAAAATTATCATCCTCCCATGTGGAATCTTTTGCGGGTAAGTTCTTCCACTTAATTAGATACTCTGAAATTGATCGGTTTTGTAGCTGTCGAGTTCTTGTTTCCATGACTGCTTCAGATTCCAATACGATTTTTCCTTCCTCACCAAGTTTTGGCAATATCGATTGAATTGGGAGCTTGTCACCTATAACCTTCTTTAAGCATGAAACATGGAACACTGGGTGCACTTGGGAAGATATAGGAAGCTCCAATTTGTATGCCACGGTACCAATCTTTTGCAACACCTTGTAAGGACCATAGTACTTTGGTGATAATTTATTATCATTCTTAGCTTGTTTGAGGGACATTTGTTTGTATGGTTGTAGCTGTAAAAATACCCAGCCGCCTACATCAAAACTTCTTTTGTTGCGATGTTGATCTGCCTGTTGTTTCATTTTATTCTGCGGCAAAGTGAGGTTATCCTTTAAGAGTTGGAGAACTTGTTGTTGATGCTCGATGTGATCTTCCACTGCTTGAACCTTAGAATTTTCTCATAAAGATGATGTGATGGATGGTAGATGATATGCATAAAGTGCCATAAATGGGGTCATTTTTGCTACAGTATGGAAGGAAGTGTTATACCACCATTCAGCGAGAGGTAACCACTGACCCATTGTGTTTGTTTATCAGATACAAAGCAACGAAGATATCCTTCCAAACATTTGTTCAGTATCTTAGTTTGCCCATCCGATTAAGGATCATAAGATGAGCTATGAGCTAATTGGGTACCCAAACAAGAAAATAATTCCGTCCAAAAATTTCCAGTGAATATAGGATCTTTGTCGCTTACAATAATCTTTGGGTTTCCATGTAGCTTTTGAATTGTTTCCATAAATGCAGTAGCAACTGTATTGGCTTTAAATGGATGCGATAATGCACAAAAGTGTGCATACTTGGTAAGTCTATCAACTACCACCATGATGACACTCTTTCCTTCGAACTTGGGTAAACTTGTGATAAAATCCATTGAAACCTCCTCCCAACATTGACTTGGAATGGACAAAGGTTGTAACAAACTAGGGGTCTTAATTGTCTCAACTTTATTTTGTTGGCAAACCAAACATTATGCCACAAACTTTTGAATATCAAATTTAAGGCCATCAAAAAAAAATTCCTTCTTAACCCTATGGTAAGTTTTTAAAAATCCTGAGTGCCCTCCTAAGGGAGAGGTGTGCAATTCCTGAATAATCTTTTGTTTGAGTTGGGAATTCTTACAAAGGTACAAGCGATCTTTGTACCGTAATGAATCATTCTTCCAGCTGAATGTATCATATGTACTAGGAACTTGTTGCAACTTTTGAATGAGTTCTCACACTTCTTCGCCATTCTTTCATTCATCCCTTGCTTAAGTTATCCAAACTGGTTGGATAATAGAAATGGAACAAAGCAATGCTTCCACATTCTCGTCCTTTCTTGAGAGTGCATCTGTAACAACATTTTTCTTCCCTTTTTGTAGATGATTTCAAAGTCATAACCTAACATCTTTGTGACCCATTTTTGCTGCTCTTCTGAAGATACTCTTTGTTCTAAAAAGTATTTAAGACTATCATGATCTATTTTTACCTTGAAGTGCCTTCCCATTAGGTAAGGTCGCCATTTCTTAAGTGCATGTAGTATTGCCAATAGTTTCTTCTCATAAATAGCTTTGTGTAAATGCTTTCCTTTGATTGGACGACTTTCAAAAGCAGTGGGTCTTCCTTCTTGCATTAAAACATCACCAACTCCATTTCCTGAGGCATCACATTCCACAATAAAGGTTTTTGTGAAGTCTGTTGTAGCTAAGACCAGTACTTGACACATTGTCTCTTTAATATGCTCAAAGGCCTTAATTGCTTCTAGAGTCCAAGAAAATGCATCTTTCTTCAATACTGTTGTTAGAGATGTTGCTATTCTCCCATAATTCTTACTTGCGATAATACTCTTTCAAACCGAGAAATCCTCGCAGATGCTTTATGGATGTGGGTATTTTCCATTCCTTAATGGCTTTAATTTTGTTAGGGTCTACCTTAGCACCCTCATGGGATACAATATGACCCAGATATTCCACCTCCTATACTCCAAAGAAACATTTGGAGGTTTTTGCATATAATTGTTTCTCCTCCAATAGCTTGAGCACCATGTCAACATGTTGAACATGATCCTTCCAAGACTTGTTGTAGATTAGTATATCATCAAAAAATACTAACACAAATTTTCTAAGGAAATATTTAAAAATGGAATTCGTCAAACCTTGAAATGTAGGTGCATTAGTAAGGCCAAAAGGCATGACCAAAATTCATAATGACCCTCATGAGTTATAAATCTTAAGTCTTCATTCTTATTTGATGATATCCTGAACGAAGATCCAACTTGGTGAAGTAAATTGCTCCATGTAATTCATCCAATAATTCATCAATGAAAGGAAATGAGAAATTTATCTTTAGTAGTGAGCTTGTTGAGCTCCCTATAATTTGGACACATGCACCATGATCCATCCTTCTTGTGCTCCAATACTACTGGAGCAGAGAAAGAACTTTGACTAGGTTGAATTATACCAACCTCTAGCATTTTTTGCAACCATACATTCAATTTCACTCTTTTGGGCATAAGGATATCTGTAAGGCCTAATGTTTGGAGGAATACTTCCTGGAATCAAATGAATAGCATGATCATGATCACGAATAGGTGGGAGGCCTTTAAACACCATGGAATGATTGTCCAATACTTTTTGGAGGTCGTGAGAAAAAGATGATTTCGATGTTTGAGCCTCTAATGAACATAATTGTGCAAGTATGCCCCGTTGTTCTTTCTTTAGAAGTTTTTTCATGCCATTAGAGTGGATTATCTTTCCTCATTTCCCTGTGATACCCCTTAATTCAACTTCCTTTCCTTCCCAAAGAAAATTCAAGAAAAGTTCTTGAAAATTAAAAGTTATCGTGCCCAAAGATTGTAACCATTGGACTCCTAGTACAATGTCAACACCACCCATTGGAATGGAAAGCATTGGACTATTTAATACATATTCTCCCATGGATAGCTTGATATTATGGCACTTCCCCGAGCAATTTATGGTTCATCCATTTGCAACCATCACTTGACACTCTAATGCTGGATATAAGAAGCAATTTAATTCCTTAGGTATCTTATAATGAATAAAAATATGGGTGCTACCCGAATCAATCAACATTGTTATTTTTTTCTTCTTTATATGTTATGCTCTTAACCTGCAAGACGATACAAGAATACCAAATATGCGCAGAAATATACCCAGAACATAGAACAGTGAGAAATAACAACAAGTATTTTATTATTCAAAAAGCAATGTTCACTTGCCTCTTCAAGGGGGCAACCTCCAATAGAGCAAAGCTCGATTACAAAATAAGACATGATGCTCCTCGCAAGGAGTATCTATCCTTTATATATGACTCATACATGCAATACCATGGAGCAATACCATGGTTCTTATTAATACCATCTATCTAATACCATGGCCCATTTGCAACTAACTTTGGTCCGGTCATTAAATGCGGGTTAACCACTTACAATTATTAATATGGGCTTTATTGACTCTTTACTTAACTATAACTATGACTCAATCCTACTACATAAATAAGGGGGTTAGGGTGGGACCCTAACATG
>APFE030972172.1:232340-263985 GCA_000404065.3 Pinus taeda
AGTCTGACCCCAATTGGATTCTCCAATGAAGAGTTATGCCAAATCTCCCACAGTGACCTGATTATAGACTAATTCAGTAGAGCGAACTTGTACGACGTGCCACGTGTCCCTGTTTTGACTTTTGGCTCTGAAAATTATATACAAGAAACTACAATCCGTCCTATTTCTATACCTTCTTACGAAATTTCAATCTGATGCTTAGAGAGAAAGTAATGACGATTTTCCCTAGGTCACCTGTTTTGAATGTAATTCAGGATTCTGCAAAAGGACCAAGTTCCTCAGATCATATCTCCAAAAATATAGTGCGAAAAGCTTTGAAATTCGGACCTGAGATTTAGCGCGATGTCTTCTCAAATGGGTTTTTGTTTTAGCTTCTGAAACGTCGCAGAAAAAAGTTATAGCGAAAATGCCATGATGACCTGTTTGGAGCAGCAAAACCCTAGAATCCAAAGCTCTGATACCTAATGTTATGAAACCAGCTCAAGAAAAGACATAAAAGATAGATCAACGCCTTAGAATTCAGCTTCTTCGAGGGGGCAACCTCCTTTACATTACATAAATGAACAATTCTTGGATGATTCAAATGACAAAACCTCCTTTCTATATATAGGAGTCTAAGGAGTCACAATATAACCCAGCTGACCTAACATTAATAATATAAAGCCACAAAAATAACAATAGAGGGATTCTATGGGGCACAATAATAACAATATGGGGACAATAGGGGCACAACAATATTAATAAGGGGTACAACTACAATAGTAATGGGGTAATCACTAGTATTATAGGGACCCAACATCAATCTATTGGCTTCTGATTTTTAAAGAGTATAGTAGATTCTTGTCTTGTGTTTTAGTACATTACATGAGTTGTGAATATACAAGAAAATCTACATGGTATCGGAGTTGAAGACAATATATTAGAGGATATTTAGAAGTTTTGAGTTTTGGGTTACAAAAATTCAAATTTGCAATACATACTTTAGGATTGGCAGATGGCATTCTATGGTTTGCAGCTCGAGTATCCCTTGGAAGGCAACTCAAATTATATAGCCTAGAAGGACAGAATGGAAGTTGTGTTGGAGGATAATGGCTTGAAGGAATTCGTTGATTAAGACATTCCTAAGCCAACAACATCGGATGCACAAAATCTGGCTTAATGGAAGAAGTGCGTTGCGAAGGCAAGGTGGATAATCCTTCAAGGAGTTCGAGACCACATTGTCTTGAGTCTCCATGGGAAGGATACCCCGTATGCTATGTGGAAAGCATTGATGAACGTATTCCAAAACAGCAGTGACCATAGGAAGTTAGCACTCAAAGAAAAACTTTGAAAAATCAAGAGGGAGAAAGGAGAGACCATTCCAAAATACTTGACCAGGTTCTCTCACTGTCACAATGAGGTTGGAAGTGTTGGAATAATTGTTATTGAGGATGATATGGTGACCTAGCTCTCCTAGGCCTTCCCAAGAGTTGGAATAACTATCAGGACTCTATCAATGGGAGGGAGAAGTTGCTAGATTGGGAACGATTGTGGTTAGATTTGATGCAGGAGGAGATCAGAAGGAACACTAGAGATGGTTTCTTATCAAAGAATGATGATGAGGAAAATTGTGCCTTAGTAAATAAGGAAAGGAAAGGGAAAGGAAAGGTGTCCCATTCCAAATTGGATTCTTGCCATGGAGGTAAGAAGAAAGACATGATGAAAGTTAAGTACTTTCATTATCACGAGTTGGGTGATTTTGCTATAAATTGTCCTCTCAATAATTCCAAGAAGAAGTCCTTAGGAGGAGCGGCGGGTGAGGCTTTGGCCTCTCAACTTGAATTGGACTTTACTCTCATTATATGCATGGTGTCATCAATGATGGGTAGTGTAGGGTACCTTAATAGTGGAGCTTCATTCCACATGACTGGTGACAAGGAGTTGTTCAGTGACCTAGAGGAGAAGGATCTCTAGATGCATATTGAGATGGGTGACGTCAGGAGGTATAGTGCTACTGGATTGGGCACGGTTACTTTTCAGAGGGAGTAGGGTGGTCCTCTAACCTTGAAGGATGTTATGTATGTGACCGGGTTGAAGAAGAACTTAGTATCAGTAGCCATGCTTGAGGATAGAGGCTATGATGTGATCTTCTCGAAAGGAAAGGTGCTCCTTCAACACATAGCCACAGGTCAAGTAAAGAAGATAGGGATTCGAGTTAAGAATCTATGTAAGCTAGAGGTAGAGGATTGTGTTGCTTTGAGCACGAAAGCAGACAATGTGCTTAGTCGAGACGTTGGCGAGTTGTGGCATAGGCGATTGGGTAACTTGCATCATGGGGCTTTGAAAGCCATGCAGTAAATCTCTATTGGTCTTCCCAAAGGTACGCTAAAGCAAGTTGATACATGCAAGGGGTGTACTTTGGGAAAATACACCAAGGCTTCCTTTCACAATAAAGACAATTGAGCAGAGGTGATTCTAGAGCGAGTCCATTCAGATGTGTGTGAACCATTCTCAACAACATCCACGACCAAACACATGTATTATGTTATATTTGTTGACAACTTTTCTCGTAACTGCTGGATATTTTTCAAGTAGAAGAAGGATCAAACTTTCACAAAGTTTTTTGAATTCAAAGCATTGGTCAAGAAAGAGTCTGGCAATAAAGTTAAATCTTTGAGGAGTGATAACAGTGGTGACCAGTCTCAAATGAGTTTAAGAACTTCTATGCAGCAGAATGGATTAAATGGGAGTTGACGACGCCCCATAACCCATAGCAGAATGGGGTGGCCAAGAGGAAGAACATAATCATTGTAGGGGCAGTACGGGTGATGTTGCATGGTCAAGGCCTATCGCTACACATGTGGCTGAGGCATGCAATACAATGGTTTATTTGCAGAACCGTAGCCCACATCGGATTCTTGGGATGAAGACACGAGGCTTATTTAGGATTCCGATAAGAGGAAGCTTATTCATGATTTTTAGGTCATCAATATATTTCCATGTGATCAAAGATGCACGGAAGAAGCTTGAGCCGACAATGGAGTTGGGGATATTTGTGGGGTACACTGATACACCTCACAACTTAGACATAAGTCTTCCGAAAGACTTATGTCTACATTATGGATCACAGAAGTCTTAGATCTAACACCTCACAACTATTGGGTGTACTTGCCAACCAACAGGATGACAGTGGTTCGTAGGGATGTCAGATTTGATGATAAGGCCATGTGAGTTTCCCTTTAAAGGGAGCTTGAACTACATGTGTTTGAGGAGATTTTAGCTCCTAAGGTCGAGGAGCCTCATATTAATGTGGAGAAGCCACATGCAGAGGATCTAGGAGTGGAGATATCCACTCAGGCAGAGTCTTCCAGAGACGGGAGAATGTGGGAGAACCCACATCTCAGCGCAAGCAAAGGAGGTCACCTGAGAGGTACAATGGATACATGGCTCTTATGAGTGGATGTGTTGAGACAGAGCCATCTTCCTTTGAGGAAACAATGCAACGACCAATTTTGGTTGATGCCATGGTGGAGGAGTATGACTCCATAGTTTGTAACAGTGTTTGGGATGTGGTCCCGAGACCAAAGGACAAGTCAGTGGGGAGCTCTTGATGGCTTTACAAGGTAAATCAAGCTATAAATGGTAGTGTGGAGAAGCATAAGGTCAGGTTTGTGGCCCGTGGATTTTCATAGGTAGAGGGGATTGACTATGATGAGACCTTTGCTTATGTTGCAAGGTACTCATCGATCAGATCTATATTGACACTATCAACACAGATGGGTTGGAAGATACATCAGATGGATGTAAAAACAACCTTCCTTAATGGCAATTATTGTTTTCATTGCTTAAAGAGTAGAGTAGATTCTTGTCTTGTGTTTTAGTACATTACATGAGCTGTGAATCTACAAGAAAATCTACATTGACAGGGCGGGGGCGATGAACAAGGATGAGATGGGAGGTATGGATATGGAAGGTGAGGTAGTTCATGCCCAAGCCTACTCTATGGGTCGCATAGAATAACCACCCTCCCTTGGTACAATTGTTGATCAACTGGGAGACATTTAGGCCAACCTGGACATCTTACACCAATATAGGTATGATGACCAAAACGAGATCGTGGCATACATCAATGATGTGCAGTACAACCAGAGTGAAATTATAGAGCATTTGGCTTTGGTGAGATGCAGTCAGCGCCGCACTAATGAGAGAATGGATGAGATTGAGGGGTGTTTGGCTCACATCGACTATCATGTCCATAAAGGTCACGACCCTCAAGCGACTTCGAGTGGTCAAGCTCCAAATCTGCGTCCTTGATATGAAAATTACAGTTTGCTTCTTAGTTTTGTATGCATTTTGGAATATTTGGCCATTTTGTCCATGGGATATAGGTAATGAATGGGCACATCTCTTATGTTTTTGTCCGACTCTCTTTGCTAACAAATCTAGTCAGAGTGAAGCGAGGAGAGCTACAAGCCATCAGATTATAAGTTGCTTTTATTTGATAGTATAATGAATTTTCCTTGACTGGCAATTTTTTATTATTATTAATTACTACGTTATATGTAAATTTTAGATTTCAACTCTCTATAGAATTTATAGTTGTCTAATCTTTCAATGGACTATTTACCAAACATAAATAACAAATACAAATAAATAACCAACCTAAATCTATCTTTACTCCCGATCTCCCAAATGTTGAGACAAATCAAAGCTCTTTTTACTTCAAAAGAGGTTTGCACCTAAAGGGAGAGATTTGATCCCTTTGTGCATTTGCTAGATCCAGAAGTAAGATAGATCTAAGTTGATTTAAGTATTAGCCTTTAAATAAGCCATGTTGAATAAGAATACAATGGGAAAAAACCATGGACGGGAGAATATTATGTTTGTAATTTAATTTTGTTTTGATTAAGTCAAAATGTTAAACATTACAACTTCTCCTCCATAATGGGTTGGAGAGCACCTCTTGGCACAAAAATTCCCGACCTATAACATAAAAATTGTTAGTGTCTCCTAATGGGATGACGAGGTGGTTGTCTTACTGGGATGTTATCCCCTCCATGCAATTTTAAGTCCCAGGGGGGACACCATGGCCCATCATAGTAAGACTGGAAGGATAGGCATCCCATTAGAGTCTGGGATCCTGGCTCCAAATTCTGGTGGTCTCTGGATGTCTCGGTCCTAAGCTGAACTATGTGTTTTTTTATATATGTGGCTTGTAGACTGTTGCATATATCTATAGAGATTGCTAGTTCCTCTCAACCATTTTCCATCTAAAAAAATCAAAATTATTAGTGAAAAAATGTCACATCGTCTACTAAAATTTGTCTTCAAAATCATATTTAAATTACGGAAGCTTGCGTGTGGATAATAGCATCAAGCAGTAATAACAGCACAACCAAAAATATATAACAACACTTCACTATAATTAATGCTCGAGAATCTTTGCAATCTCATACATGTTTGGGATGTAATTATGAAATCATTAATAACACCATGTAAAATCGTGGTCAATTTGTTTTATAAATTATATGATATTATTTTTATTTATAATGATTATATGTATTTTTAAGTGGGTTTAATGATTAAGGGTATTTATTAACAAGAGTTATAGATGTGATGCGACATAGTCCCTACCTCTACTGCTATTTAATTGAATTTTTTTCATAGTGTTTTCTCGCTAATGACGTGTTTGTTTTCCTAGAATAAAATAAAATAAATGGCTTTGCACAATGAGCTAAGTTCCACACAAAATGCTATAAGCTCCGCACAATGAGCTAAGTTTCGTACAATAGGCTAAATTTCTCGCTTTCGCAAAATAGGTTAAGGTTTTCACACAAAAATCATTAGTTGTTTTTTCGGTAATGATGTATTTGCTTTGTAATAGTAAAATAAAATAATATTATAGCATATTGTGCATAACATAGCTCATTGTGCATAAATGTGTGGGGTCGTAGGCTATAAACTTCACATTTATCGAGTACAATGTTTTCTTGGTAATGATGTATTCATTTTCCAATAATAAAATAAACTAAATCGCTTCACATAGTCCAACTTATGGTTTATATGAATAGGACATTTTGTGCGGAAGTGTGAACATTTTTGTTTAATGGTAATATTTTTGTTTTCATTGTGCTAAAAAGTTGTCCATGTAAAATAATTATCGAAAGCCAAAAACATTAATATGAGAGAATTAATAGTTATAATTAAATGCACAATAATATATTAATAATCAAGTTAATAATAGTTAAATGTAATAGCTATTACAGTGCGGAGTTTAACTCATTAATTAGTTATAGTATTATAATAGTTGCCCATGTAAAATAATTATCAAAAGAAAGCATTAATGGCACAAAAATAATAGCTATAATCAAATGCACAATAGTCTATTAATAGTTAAGTTAATAATAGTTGAATGTAATAGCTATTGCATTGCAGTATTTAACTCATTAGCCATTAACTATTAAAGAAAATAGTTAATCGCTATAGTATTATAAGTTAGTTGGTTTCCTTGTAATAGCTATAGTATAATAAAAATGTAATAGTCTAAGAAACTATTGTTGTTGTTTTTACAATTATTAATAGTTATAGTTCATTTTGCTATTACTATTGTGTTGTTATAATTTATAGCTTCATAACTAACTCTGCACAATTATTTAATTAATTGTTATTAGTTATTTTTTATGTTTTCATTTATATTTTTATCGTTAATTTTTGCTTTCATTTTCATTGTGTGGAGGCACTGCTAAAACGGTTGAAATCGAAATAACCAATTTAAAAACTTGAATGGTTGAAGAGTATGCATTGGCATTGAAAAGGGGCGTAGAATTAACAGCTTGTAGAGTATTACTTGTGCAAAGCTTTCTACACACGGATGCTCTACACAAGAGGTAGTTTGTCACCACTTTATCAAAAGCAGAAAGCTTTAATGCAGGAGAATTAATAGCTATAACTAAATGTATAATAGTCTATTACTAGTTAAATTAAAAATAGTTAAATGTAATAGTTATTGCAATGTAGAGTTTAACTCAATACTTATTAACTATTAATGAAAGTGTGAACATTTTTGTTTAATAGTAATATTTGTGTTTTCAAAAGCAGAAAGCATTAATGCGATAGAATTAATAACTATAATTAAATGCACAATAGTTTATTAATAGACAAGTTAATAATATCAATTAACTCACTAATTATTAACTATTAATAAACAAATGTTAATAGTTATAGTATTATAAAAGTTGTCCATGTAAAATAATTATCAAAAGCAAAAAAACGTTAATGCGAGAGAATTAATAGCAATAATTAAATGCACAGTAGTCTATTAATAGTCAAGTTAATAATATTAAATGCAACACGTAGTTTAACTCATTAATTATTAGCTATTAATAAAAAATTAATGGTTATAGCATTATAAAAGTTATCCATGTAAAATAACTATCAAAAGAAAGTATTAATGATGAACAATTAATAGCTATAATTAAATGCATGATAGTATATTAATAGTCAAGTTAATAATAGTTAAAAGTAATGGCTATTGGAGTGCGGAGTTTAACTCATTAATTTATAACTATTAATGAAAATAGTTAATCGCTATAGTATTATAGGTTAGTAGATGAGCATCTTACTCTTGAAATGAAATTGGAAAAACAACAAATGAAATGTGGAAGGAATTAGATTCCTTTATTTTATTAGTAAATTAATTTTGTTTTAGTTTAAAGATAAGTTTTTTGGATATGAATTATGTTAGAAAAAATAATAAATCTTATCCTCTTTTGTGGATATAGATGGAAGTAGGTTTTTTATTAAGTTTAAAAAATAGAAAAAATATGAAGAACACTGAGACTTTTTGGAGAAAAACAAGGAGCTTGGATTTATTTTTGGAAAATTCCAACTCATCCAAATTTTAGTAATGATAGAGAGGAATTAGATATATGATTATCTATGAATGTATGTACTCAATTTTTGCAATTCAGAAGAAAATAAAATATATGTTAGAAATTTGCTGGAGATTCTGTGAATTAAAAATGTTGAATATTTAATGTTGCTTTGCACACTCTAGCCACTAATCTTGTTGCAAGTTAGGATTTGACATCAATTTTGGTATCAGAGCTACAACACACATGAAAAAAAGTGTGAAATGGCATTCCACGCTCGGTGGGAAGACGAGGTTGAAGGGGAAGACCAACAACTAATATTGGTGATAGGGAGGACATGAGACATGTCCAAGAAAGGCTAGAAGCCTAAGAGATGAATAGGAAAAGAGATCTCGAGACTAGAGACATCGGCAAATCTAAGGAAGAGTCTGCAGTAGAAGATGAAGAACATGTTGGAGAGCCTGCAAAAATTAAATTGATGATGTCAATGACTGGGGCTATTTTGAAGCCTAAAACGAAGATACCTACCTATAGTGGTAGCTTGGAACCAGGATAATTAATAGATCGGATCAATGCTTTAGATAAGCATTTTGAGTATGAGGAGGTAGCTGTAGACAAACATGTGAAGTTTGTTGTTACTAGATTGGAAGGGCACACAACTCTTTGGTGGGATGGAGTCCAAGAAGAAAGGAGAAGAAAGAAAAAAGCCAAGATCAAATGCTGGAGCAGAATGGTGGCGAAGCTGAAAGGTAATTTTTTGCACAAAGATGATCAATTGTCTTTGTTCAGGAAAATGCAAAATTTGAAACAAAGATCATTGATCGTTAAAGAGTATATTTAAGAATTTACAAGGTGAATATTAGAGTAGGATACATCGAAAAAACACCTGAAAAGGTTGTCAGATATATCAATGGGCTACGGTTTGAGATTCAAGATGAGTTTAGCCTATTTTTACCCAGAACGGTAGAAGATGCTTACCCATTTGCCTTGAAAGCAGAGGAAAAATTGGCTAGAAATAAAAGTCAAAGGAATAGAGGGAGGAGTCATGTAAGGGGAAGAGGACAAACCAACTACTAGGAGAAAACTCAGTCTCCAAATGAAGGCGAAGGTAATTCAAGTAGTCAATCATCAAGAGGAGGTGAATCAAGAGGAATAATACCTTTCTGAAGAGGATATGGTCGAGGCAGATCCTACCAAGTTCAATGTTGCAAATGTGGGAAATTGGGATATATGTCATGGGATTGTCCAGAAAAATATTCCTACAAGCCAAAGAGGAGCAAACATAATAGAAGAACAAGAAGAAAATGTAGGTACAATGATCCTTGAAGGAACACCAGAGGTAGGAGAAACATTATTGATGAAGATAATCTTGATTAAGTCTAAAAATAAGTTGAGGAACCAACACAAAGAAAAATCTTATTTAGAACCACGTGCAAATTAGGAGGCAAGTGTTGCAAAATGGTGATTGACAGTGGTAGCACAGATAACTCAGTCTCCACAAAAATGGTACATAAGTTGTGCCTGCAGAGAATAGCACATCCCACACCTTACAAGGTGTCTTTCCTACAAAAAGGCCATGATATATTGGTGAATGAGCAGTATAAAGTGGAGTTCCAAATTGGTAATTACAAGGATGAGGTATTATGTGATATAATGCCAATGAATGTGTGCCATGTGTTGTTGGGAAGACCATGACAGTATGACAGGAAAGTCATTCATGATGACAGGTGGAACACCTACACTCTTGAGAAAAATGGCCAAAAACATCTGCTAGTACCTTTGGAGGTTAAGGATCCGAAAGAGGAAGATGGTCATAGTGTGCTACTTATGGATGGGAAGGAACTGCTGCAAGAGCTCAAAAAGAAAGAATAAATTCATTTTGCTTTGATTGGTAAACCCAAGGTAATTGTTACTAGCACAAGTTTAAACAGTTTGCGTGAAGAAGTCAAGGTTACGTTAGATGAGTTTGTAGATATAATTGTTGATGAGTTGCCAAATAAGTTGCCTTCTTTTTGAAGCATTAGTCATTATATAGATCTAATTCCATGGGCAACTCTTCCGAATAAAACAACATACCACATGAATTTATAGGAAAATGAAGAGATAAAGAAATAGGTGCAAGAGCTCTTGGATAAAGGATTAATAAAAGAGATCTTAAGTCCATGTGTTGTTCCCACTGTGCTCAACCCAAAGAAAGATGGTGGATGGAGAATGTGTACCGATTCAAGGGCCATCAATAAAATTACAATCAGGTATAGATTTCCACTTCCTCAAATTAAAGATCTGATTGATTATTTGAGTGGTGCTAATTATTTTTCTAAAATTGATTTGAAGAGTGGCTATTACAAGATTAGAATTAGAGAGGGGGATGAATGGAAAACAACTTTTAAAACAAACAATGGGGTGTATGAGTGGTTGGTAATGCCTTTTGGCCTTACCAAGGCACCTAACATGTTTATGAGATTAATGAATGAAGTCTTGAAAGAATTTACAGGTAAAGTTGTTATTGTTTATCTAGATGCCATTTTAGTGTATAGCCAAACAAAAGAAGAGCATCTCAAGCATCTCAAATTATTTTTGAGCACCATGTAGCAAGAGAAGTTATTGATATATTTAAAGAAATGTAGCTTCACAAAGAATGAGTTGGTATACCTAGGATTTGTGATTTTGAAAGAAGGATTGAAGATGTATACAAATAAACTAAAGGCAATCATTTAATTGGCCTATTCCAAGGAATGTGTTTAAGGTAAGAAGCTTTCATGGTCTTGCAAGTTTCTACTGAAAGTTTATAAAGAATTTCAGTAATTTGTGTGCACCCATTGTTAACACAATCAGGGAGAATAAATAGCCATTTAAATGGACTACAACAGCTGATAAAAAATTTAAAATACTGAAGCAAAGGATAATTGAACAACCTGTATTAGTATTATTAGATTTTAACAAATGTTTTCAAGTTGAGACAGATGCAAGTGGAGCTACTATTGGAGTTGTCCTAGGTCAAGAAGGAAGGACAACTGCATATTTCAGTGAAAAATTAAATGAAGCAAGGCAAAAGCATTCCTCTTATGATAAAGAATTATATGCTATAGTTTGAGCTTTAAAAAAATGGAGGCACTATTTTATGCCCAAAGAGTTTGTTCTTTATACTGATAACCATGCTCTACAATTTATCAACAATCAGAACAAATTTAATTAGAGGCATGCTAAACGGGTGGAGTTCTTGCCAAAATTCACATTTGTCATCAAGCATACAAGTGGTAAATCAAATAACGTGTTTGATGCATTAAGTATAATAAATTTGATTTCGCATGAGTTTCAAATCATCACTTTAGGATTTAATGAAATGAAGGAGATGTATAAGGAAGATGTTGATTTTAAAGATGCACATGCTTGTAAAAATCAAGTTAGTGGTGATAGAACTCCATGTTTGAGCTTTATGTTGCAGGAAGGATTGTTATTTAAATATAACAAATTGTGCATACCCAAATGTTATATGAGAGAAAATCTTATCAGGGAAAATCATAGCGGAGGATTATCAGGACATTTTGGGAAAGATAAAACTTTTTCTCAATTGAATGCTTTTTATTTTTGGCCAGGCATGCAAGCTGATGTGAAAAGGTTTGTTGCAAAATATAGGATTTGAAGAAGTCAAAATATAGGTATATAGCAGCCGTTACCGCTTCCTACTAGGCCATGGGATTTAGTGAGCATGGATTTTATATTGGGATTGCCAAGTACTCAAATAGGTAATGACTCTATTTATGTTGTGGTTGATATATTCTCTAAAATTGCACATTTTATACCTTGTAGCAAAACTAGTGATGTCACCAATGTTGCCAATTTGTTCATTAAAGAGGTGGTAAGGTTGCATGGAATACCTAAAAGCATTGTATCTTATAGAGACACAAGGTTTGTTGGTCATTTTGTGAGAACATTATGGAAGAAGTTGGGTACTAACCTTAATTTCAGCTCAACCTATCACCCACAAACTGATTGGCAAACATAAGTTGTGAATAGGAGATTGGGAAACATCCTAAGAAGCTTGGTAAGTGAAACTCTCAAACAATGGGATCGAGTTCTTGCTCGGACTAAATTTGCATACAATGATACACCCAATAGAAGTACATGTATGAGTCCCTTCCATATCTTGTATGGAATGCATCCAAGGGGAGTATATGAATTGAGGAATTTGGGAAAACAAGATATAAGAGGTGGAGAAGGTGAAGAATTCACACTGAGCATGCAAGAATTGCAAGAAAGAGTTAAACAACAACTATAGGAAAGCATCAACAAATACAAACAAAGGGACGATTCGAAGTAAAGACAACAAAACTTTGAGATTGGTGATTTAGTGATGGTACATTTGAGGAAAGAAAGATTTCCTGAAGGAACTTACAACAAGCTAAAACTCAAGAAGATCGAACGTTGTAAAATTTTAAGGAAATTTTCCTCAAATGCTTATGAAGTGGAGCTTCCAAGCAATGTTGGTATTTCCCCAATTTTTAAAGTTTCCGATTTGTATTCCTTTCAGGGAACAGGAAAAGTTTCAGATGACGAGTCTTCCCGTGAAGTAGATTAGATTATTGAATGGGAATAAACATTGTCCAGAGCAACTCCAAAGAAAATTGAAGGGCTATTAGATCGAAAAGTGGTAAAGAAAACTAGAGGAAAATAACACTTTCATTATTTGGTGAAGTGGAGAAATCACCATTGGAGGATGCAATTTGGATGACTGTTGCAGAGATGTCCAAGCATTGCACAAATGTTTAAGGGATCATGGACAATTTCTTTTCGTAGGAGACCGATGCAGGAGCATCTTACTCTTTAAATTGGAAAAAAACAAATGAAATGTGGAAGGAGTTAGATTTCTTTATTTTATTAGTAAATTAGTTTTGTTGTAGTTCAAAGATTAGAAAGTTTGGATAGGAATGGTGTTAGAAAAAATAAGAAATCTTATCCGCTTTTATGGATATAGATGGAAGTAATTTTTTCATTAAGTTAAAAAATATACGAGATTTGTAGGAGGAAAAATCTAAAGAAAGCTAAGACTTTTTGGAGAAAAACAAAGAGCTTGGATTCTTTTTTGGAAAATTCCAACTCATCCAAATTTTAGCAATTTTAGCAATGATATAGAGGAATTGTATATATGATTATCTATGAATGTATGTACTCAGTTTTTGCAATTCAAAAGAAAAAAAATATATATGGTAGAAATTTGTTGGAGATTATGTGAATTGAAAATGTAATTTGAAAGTGAGAATGCTTTAATGTTGCTTGCACACTCTAGCCATTAATCTTGTTGCAGGTAAGGCAGGATTTGGCATCATTTTCCTTGAAATAACTATAGTATTATAAAAATATAATAGTTTAAGGAAACTATTGATGTTGTTTAATTATTACAATTATTAATAGCTATAGTTCATTTTGCTATTATTGTTGTGCTACTATCATTTATAGCTTCATAATTAATTCCAGACAACTAATTAATTAATATCTTTTAGCCATTCTTTATGATTTCGTTTATATTTTTATCGTTAATGCTTTGTGCGAAGATTTTTGCTTTCATTTTCGTTGTGCGGAGGCACTGCTAAAACAATTGAAATAGAAATAACCAATTTAAAAAGTCAAGCATAGACATCTTTCTGAAAGCGTTTCGCACAAAGCTCTCTGCACAAGCTTCAACAATAGTTTAATTGACATGAAATGTTCTATGAATTTTTGAGAAGGGGTATGCTTTTGGAAATTGTGATAGTCTCAGAGATATCATTTGCAGTGGTAGTGCGAAGAAGTTGATTGTGTAGAGAAATGTGTTTTCACTTCACTCTTGCACAACCAGTCACTCATGTTGTGCAATTAAGTTTTTAATAATTTGACTATATGGTTTAAAGTTGGATTGATTCACAATTACGTTTTTTTTAACAAGTGCCACATAGTAACTTGTCTATGCTGCTTAGTTCAAATATAACTAAATGAAAGTAAAAACATTGAATTCAAGTTAGTGTTAAGGTTTACAATGTGGTCAATTTAGGTTTCACTGATTCGTAAATTGAGGTATTTCATTAAATTGTAACTATGCATTGTTGCAGTTATGAACAAGTTTGTTACTAATTTCATTTGTTGAAATATGAATTCATCCACCACGATAAGTGGATTATGACCTAAAACTACTTTTGATTGACTATTCGATTGTCTTCTTCAGATGTGAGAAAATATGTAAACAACTAAACACCCAAAAGCATTTGACATCAATGAAAGTTCACCCCTTAAAACTACCAAAAGTATTTTAGACATTAATAGAAGATAGATCAATAACCTTTAATATTATAAATTTATTTTTGATTGAAAAAAAAAAATATTCAAATAAACGATTGAACATTTCAAGCTATTAGCAATATGTTTGAAATGAACCAAACAAAGCTATAATTTGATTTTTTTTTTCATAATTTGATTAAGTTTTAGCTTTATGGAAATTTATACTTTTGTATAGTTAATTTATAATATAAATGAAAAAAAATATTATTGCACGACATTTTCCATTTTTATTATTTTTTAAAATTAATAGAAATATGGTTTTTACGAATTACAAAAATACTATATAAAAATATTATATAATATTATGTGTAATTAGATAATGTATTTTTCTAATTATACTAACAGATATATTAAAAAAAACCAATTGTTCTCTATTAAAAAAATCTTATCCATTTATAAGAAATAGGTTATCTATCGATTTTTTTGAGATTTTGTGGCGGACATCTTGATTGTTTTTGGAGAGAAGAATGAGAGATGAAGAGAATAAATATGGGGCGGAAGGAATGAAAGGCTAAAAGCCTACCAATTAATTAAAAAAAATATTAATAATTAGAGAAAAATAAATTATAATTTTTATTTTTAATTGTTATTTTTTTAAATTATTATTATTCGCTTTATTTTTGAAAATTAAATTATCTTTCAATTTATTTTATCAATTTTTATTTCTTTTGTAAATTTGGCAGATTTCTAGTTATCATCTATTTTCCAAAACTTTTTACATCTATTTGTTCCGGGTAGTCACCTGCCCGGAGGAAACCAAGTGACCATTGGTCAACTTTAAATCTTGTCCAAAATTTAAATAAGTTCATAGCAATCCATCCACTATTTCTATGTTGAATGTCTCCACTGCTATCTCTAAAGATCAAAATAAACATGTTTGTATTCTTCATCATAGTCAAAATTCAAAGCATTCGGGTTCGCTTGGTCATTCCTCATCTGAGGATATTACTGGAGCTGGTGCCTTGGCACTGGATCCTGGCATCTTGCTTCTCTGTTCCATTTTTCACTTTATTTCTTTTAGGGTATGTTCAATCCTTCCTAAGGCAAGATTGTTTCGGTATGTCTGGATTTGTATGGTTGCTATTTCCCTTAGAAGTTCAACTCGGATTGGGTCCTTCTCCTTTTTGTCTTCTTGTTTTTTGACTTCTTCCCCTGCCATGTGCTTGTGGTGGAGGGTCATGGCCCGTGCCACTACGTTTTTCATGACCCAATACTGGTGCAAGGTTTTTCTGAACAGGGATTGTCTTCCATTGGTAGTCCCAAGGTCTGGAACCATTCTTTCCCATTCATCCATAGGTATATCTCGGTACCTAAGATTATCTCTTAGGTCTCTCTCCTAGCTTGCTATCTGTTCTCTGACTTCCCTCGGGTTTCCTTCCATGTAGGAGTTGATAATTGTCTTCATTTGGTCTCCATATGTCTTCCTGCCTCTTTTCTTTGTCTAACCACTTGTTCCTTCTTCCTTCTTAGCTACCCTTTTTCCTCTCCTAGGAGTCATTCTACTTGCAGCTTGGCGGTTGTTACCTGTAGTCTTGTGCTCTCTGACCTGTTCTAAGTGCCTTCCCTGATCTGAAACTAAACCTAGCACAGAATCAAAGCATATGTCAGACGTAATGTTTTGGTTTAAAACATTTTCCCTGGTTTATTTATCCTTCTTCCTTCTTGAGCTTCCTACCTTCTGGTTTCCCACCAGTTTGGGTTTAGCTCCATCCCTTTTTATTCCCAGGGTCAGAAGGTATCGATGGGTTCTTCTCTTATCCCGTCCCATGCAGAAGGTCAACTCCTGCGTTTTTTTTCTCCTCACTCCCGGGGACTCACCCTTAGTTAATGGTAGGTGGAAGAGGTATCCCCTGGACCTGGGTTTCTCAGGCTTTTTTACAGGGTTTCTGTTGGCTACATTCCCGCCCCTCCCCCTAGATTGCAATGCCTCCACACTGGAAATCAAGAATTTCCTTTCCCAGTTTGCTTCTCTCAGGTCTTCAGGCACTCTACCTTTCATACCTATGGGGTTAGTTATGACCCAGACTCTGAAGGGGGAGCTGCTGAATTTTTTTCTCAGGGTCGCCCTCGCTTTCATAGGTTTCTATGCCTTTCCTCTCACTCTCTCTGACCTGGGTAGACGTAATCTCTTCGGGACTGTTTTTCCCTATTCCACTGGAACTACTAGAGGAATTGATATGAAGATGCCAGAGTTGATTGCAAAACCAATTTCCTAGAGTCCTACTTCTCAAACATACAAAGCTATTAGAAGTTAGAGCCAGGGGTATTACATACCGACTTGCAAAGCTTCGCCTTTCTTCCACCTTCTGCGTCTTCTCGCTTCCGCCACTTCCTTTCTCGTCACCTTTCCTCGTCTTCGTCTACATGCATAATGCCTCTTTCCTGTTTTCCTTTAGATTTATCTCTTTTTTGTTCCCAGCTTTTGGCTTTATCGCCAGATGTCCTTTTTTATTCCTAGCACGGATCCATTCCTTCCTGTCTCGGGATGCTACCCTCCTGTCCTGTCTACCATTGTCTTTCATTAATTCCTTTCCTCTCCTGACTTCTCTTGCCGTAGTAATTCTGGCTATGTTCTGCCACTTGTCTTTATTCCTCGGCTCGCCTTTGTTTTCTCTATCCTGCCCTTTCCTCTGAAATTTCTTTTTGGCTCCTTCCCCGTACTCTCGGGAGGTGTACCTCTTCTCCCCTACTCTGTCATCTTTCTGATCACCTGTCTACTCCTGTCCTGTTCCTCCCCTGTCCTTTCCTGCGTCTGTCCTTTTCCCTGTCCACTCCAACCATCTCTCTTTGATTTCTCTAGATTTTCGCTTGTATTTATATCTTTTTCTATGAGTTGTATCAGGTGTGCCATTTCCTCCTTTTGGTTTAGCTCTGCCCTGCTTACATCCAGCTGTTGGTCTCCATTCCTGCATCCCCAATTCGCTAGGCAGTCTGCTGGTTCATTACCTCTTCTTCTCACGTGGGTTGGTAGTGTGTATGCTATCCTTCTCAGCAATTTGCTTATCTCCTTGACTATCCATGCGGTTCGCCAGCTGCGACTCAGCTTTTCTGCTAGTGTTTTGCTCTGTAGTTGTTTAAATATGTCTATAGCTAGTTTCAAATCTCCTTCTACCTGGAGTTTCTGGTACCCCTCTCATATGGCTATTTCTATCCCCCTTTTCAGCGCATGGAATTCTTCTTTGTTGTTCGATGCATTGACACAGTCCATCACATATATCCTTAGCGTCCTTCCCCTGTCATCTCTTAATATTACCCCAATGCTTGCCTCCCCTGGGTTTCCTTTTGCATCTCCTTCGAAATTCAACTTTATGAATCCCTGTTGAGGATTCCTGTAGTAATTGTTGTCCTCTACTTCTTTGGCCTGGTGTTTCCTTGCAACCATATCTATTTTGCTTAGTTTTAGTTGCAAACGGTTTAGAATTTGTGTCTATATTTGGTCCACTTTCTAGTCTTTGTCGTTCTACTTCTCTATAATTATGGTCTCTCTTATGTTTTGGACGGTTTGGTTCCATATATCATTCGTTGCTCTGCTATCTTCCTTAAAAATCAACCGGTTCCTTTCTTTCCATATGTTCCACAGGATGAACCCTATGGAAAGATTCCAAGCTCTGTTCAGGACTGCATTTTGGTAAGGTTTACTCCTCCATTTTTCTACCGTTAATTTCATATTGTTTATGTCTCTGTCACTAATTTCAAAGAGTTGCTGGTGGTGTCGCCACAGGATGCTGCTGACTCGGCAGGTGTTAGTCAGGTGTTCCATCGTTTTTTCTTGTTTATGGCATAGCACTCAGCACGAGGGGCCTTCCGCCCTCTTCCTTTGCAACTGGTCCCATGTTAAAGCTCGCCCATGGGTCATAATCCAGGTAAACAACGATATCTTCAACCAAGTTTTCATTTTCCAAATTTTGTCCCATGTTTTTGTTTCAGGGTTGCTAGTATTACTTGCTTTTATGTAATACCCTTCTGCTATCGTGAACATCCCTTTAATTCGTTCTCCCCATCTTATGATGTTCGTCCCTTCTTTGACTGCTAGTCTTCTTGTCACCATCTCCTTTTCGTAGTTTTCCCATTGTTCTGTTTCTGGTGCTTCTTGCAAGTCTTCCTTTTTTTTCCATTTTCTCCAGTATCCATCCATTTCAGGGAGCCAGTAGTTCCGGACTGCGTCTTCCTCTGTTTGGGTGGTGAATTGGTGAATTTCTTGGAGTTGAGGTTGATGACGAAGTTTTTCTCTTTGTTGCCATGCCTCATCCTAGAAGTTCGCTTTGTCCCCCTCCCTTATTTCCCAAAAGCTATGTTCTCTTATCAGGTCCCTATTTGATCTTGCCAAGTTCCATATTGCAGAGCCTTTCTTTTCTGATTGGCTTCTTAGTTTGCCTTCTGGAGATCTGGCCATCTCGTATTTTTTTCTCCCACAACTTTTTCCACAAGTCTTCTCCTCCTTGTATCCATCTCCACCACAATTTTGCCCCCATTACCTGGTTTAGGATATATGGGTCTCTCAGCCCTAGTCCTCATTCTGTTAATGTTTTACTTAGCCATTTCCAGGATAACAACGCCCACTTTTTAGCCTTGCTCGTCCCTTGCCATAGGAATTTTTGAAAATCTCCACCATTTTTTGACATATTGTTTTTGGTATAGCTTGGTTAGTCATTTGATAAATTGGAATGGATTGGAGAACCGATTTGAGGAGGATGATGCGGCTTGGGGTGTTCAGTGCCATGAAAGTCCAGTTGTCCATTCGTTTTTGTATCTTTCCCATCAGGCCTCCCCAGTTAGCAATTCTATTTTGCTTTTCACATAGTTGAATGCCTAGATATTTAGTGGGGAATTTCCCTGCTCTAAATCCCATGGTTCTTGCCAGGAATGGTTGGGAAGTCATTTGAGTGTTGAAGAAGTAAATTTTCGATTTTTCTTTGATTATCTCAGTACTTGTTGCTCTTGTAAATTCGCCGAGGATTTCCATTAATTTCTTTGCTTCTTTGAGGTTGGCATGTCCATACAACATGACATCATCCACAAATTGTTGATAGGTTAGGGGTAGTTCATCTCCCCACAATCTGAGTCCCTTTAGTTGTCCGCTATTCACTTTAGCTTTTATCAGTCTTCCTAGACCATCAGCAGCTAGGATGAACAGAAACGGGGATAGTGGGTCATCCTGCCTGAGTCCTCTCGACGGGTTAAAGGCTTCTGAAGGTGTCTCGTTTAGCAGTATGGACATGACTGACGTAGTTATCATGGAAATTACCCAATCTATCCATCTGTCATCAAAGCCATAAGCTTTGAGGATTTTTTGGAGATATTCCCAGATTAGCCTGTCATATGCTTTAGCTAAGTCTAGTTTGATCATCATCCCCTTGTGTTTTGAGTTATTCAGTGAAAGGATTGCTTCTTGAGCTACTATAATTACGTCCACTATTTTTCTCCCTTTCACAAACCCTGTTTGTTCCTGTGAATTCAGGTCTGGTAGTATAGGTTTTAGTATATTCACCATTATAGTAGCTAAGATTTTGTAAATTACATTACATAGTGCTATCGGTATGAATCCTTGTGGTTCCTCAGCCTTCTTTGTCTTCGGAATCAGGGTGAGGAAGGTAGCATTCAAAGCCGGGTGCATTCTTTTTGTGCATCTTGATTCTTCCACTGCATTTACAATATCTTGACTCATGAAGCTCCATGTGGCTTGGAAGAATTCCGAGGTATATCCATCTGGTCCTGGTGCTTTGTTCTTTGCCATCGCCTTCACTATGTCTTCTACTTCTGTTTCTGTTATAACCCTTAGGAGTGCCATGTTCTGTTCTCTATTCACCATTTTTGGTATATATTGGCTTATTTTAGCTATATCTTCCTCTCTATTGTTTTGTGTTTCAATCAAGATTCCTTTGAAGTGCTGTACCAGCAGGTTCTCCATTTCCTCTTTCTGAGTTAACCTGTTGCCTTGGCTATCCTTTAGAGATAATATTCTGTTTTGCTATCTGTGTTGTTGCATAGCCTTATGGAAGAATTTTGTATTTCTCTCCCCCTCTTTCAACCATTGTATTCTTGATTTTTGTCTCCATAAGATTTCCTCTCGTTTTCTTCTTTCCTCCAGCCTGTTTAGTACCATTCCTTTTTCCTCTGCTAATTCTTCAGTTCTCCCATCTTCTATGATTTTTCGTTGGATTATTTTCATTTCTATCTGAAGCTTTTCTTGGTCTATTTGAATATTTCCAAATTCATCTCTATTCCACTTCTTTATTTTATCTTTGAGATCGTTTAATCTTAGCTATAGAGTGTGCATTTTTCTTCTTCCATTCATTCCAGTCTCATTCTCCTTCCACCAATTTTTCATTTTTTCTATGAAGGTTGGATTTCTCAGCTAGAATGCATTGAACTTGAAGGGTCTATTATGATTCTATTGGTTCATGGCAATTTCTAATTTTATGGGCCAATGATCGGTCCCCTGATAGGGTAGGATTGTTGCTTTGTAGAAAATGTCCTTCCTTGTGAAATGTTCTGTTGCAAGGAACCTGTCAAGCCTAGAAGCTATTTGCTTCCTTCCTCCTCTACGGTTGTTCCAAGTGTATTTGCCATTAATGGTGTGGATGTCTATCATTTTCAGTTCTGATCGTATGTCCCTGAATCTTTCCATGTCTGGTTCTTCTCTTTGCATTCCACTTTCTTTTCCCCCTTTGAGGTTGTCATATTAAAGTCTCCGGCTATCAGCCACAACTTTTCTTTGTGCAGGTTTCCTATCTATTGTAGTTGAAGGAGGAAACTTCCTCTTTCCACTGGTATATGGGGTCCATATACTGCCAAAACCAAGAACCATTCTCTGTGGCCTATAAGCCGAAACCTCTTGGTAAGTATCATTTTCATTCCTATCTAGTAATCTACTGTGACTTCTGCAGGGTTCCATAAAATTGCAATTCCCCCCGCGCTACCTTTTGCATCAGTGGTCATACATTCATATGCAGGTTTGATTTTGTTTAAGATTTCCTCCATTTTCCTCCCTGTTATTTTTGTTTCCTGTAACAACATTATTTGGGGTCTTTCTCTTTTTATCCTTTCTGCTAGGTATCTCTGTTTACCTTTGCTGTTAAGTCCTCATATATTCCAGGATGTAATTATCGTTGGCTGGTTGGGTTTGTTTGATGGAATACCGTTGAGAGTGGAACTATTCTTCCAGTGTTCACTAACATTTCCCCCATAATCTGCATCGATTCCTGAATATTCTGCCTGTGTCTTTTTTTTCCTCCTCTCGCTTTACTTTGTTGGTCTTGATTAGTATCTAGTTGGATACCTAGTTGTTCAACCATTTCTGTCTTTCCCTGATCTTGTTTTTCTTTGTATTTTTGAAAGGTTTCTCTGTACAATTTTTTTCCCTCTTTTGGGATGAACCTTTCATCCAAGTGTCTCCATTCATCTAGAAGTTTCCTCGGGATTTATTCTTCTGACGTTGGATCTTCCCCTCTACTGATATCGATTTCCATTACTTCATTTTCCATTTTCTGTCCCTTTTCTTTTCCTTCCTTTTCCTTTGATTCACTTTGGGTTTTTCTCTTAGTATGTTTTGTGCCTTGGCTTGTGCTGCCCTCCTGCCCTTTCTCCTCCTCATAGTCCATTATTCCAATTTCCTTATCTTCTTCTTCTTCTTGTAGAAGTTCAAATCTGTTTGACTTATTTGGTTTGGTTTGTTGTTCCTTTCTTGCTTCCTTGGGGTTTTCCTTTGTAAGTCTTTTTTTGTTTTTTATCTCCTGAAACCCTTCTTTATCTTCTTGATTTTTCCTCCGTTGCTTGTTTCTCCGTTCTTCCTCTTCTGTGTTAAGAGGGCATTCCTTGAAAAGATGTCCATATTCATGACACCTTCTGCATCTGAAAGGGACATGTTCGTAGTCCAACATTTGTTGCCATACCTCCTCATGGTATTCTAGCTCGACTAACCCCGGGATCCGGTCGGTTATGTTCATATAGACACAGGTTCTTGCATATGAAGTGTATCTTCCCTTCTTTGTTGATTCAACTATTTTAACAAAGCTTCCTATGGTATTTCCTATTCCCTTTAGGATCTTTGGATCCCAGAAATCCATTGGTAATCCGAATAGTCTTACCCAAACCGGGGCTGTTAGGAATTTTTCTTTATCAGGGTTATAACATTCCTCCCAGTACCTCATGAACAATCTTGCTTATAATGCAAATAGGGACCATTTTCAAACACTCTTTCTTTATCTTACAGGTTTGAGAAAATTACCGTAAAGAAGCCTCTTGCTCCCAGGTTTAGCTCTATGTGGCCTTGGGGTTGCCATTTTTGCTGGATCCATCTGGTGAGGTCCTTTTTATGCGGCCAAACTCCAATAAACTTGCATATTAGTGCATGGTCCTTCATGTAGCTTTTATAGCGCTCTAGTTTATTCATTAGAATAATGAATCTCGGTTTTTCCACTGCGCATGGTAAGCACTTGCCTCTGCTGCTTGCTTGCCATCTTGCTCCGAGAACAGGTCCATGTATCTTCGTCTCCTCGTCCAGATTGTTGTTGCTCTGTCCTTCTCCTGCCGCTGCGTCTCTATAGGAGGGGAGCTCTCCCCTCCTGTCTTCGTCTGTCATTGCTGTAATATCTTGGTTTCAGTGCCGCTTTCTGACTACGATTTGTGGTTTTCCGTGCCACCTACCTCATGGTCACATGACCATTAAGGTTGCAGAGCTCCAAAAACCTTCCTCTTCAAAAAATAATTTTATTTTATTTTTATCAGAATTTTAAAACTCATTAAGAAATATTTATTAATTCTTTTATTAATTTGATATTCTTGTTTAAAAATTAACTTTACTATTGATTTTTTCATATGTACATTAAAAATTTATTAATATAAAATAAATCCACTAACTTTCTCCCATCCGGAAGTCTTTAAAATTGTAAAATATAATGCATGCGTTTACATTTATGATTAAAATTCAAAGTTGAAGGCGCAACAAATCAGTTCCGATGATGATTGTTGAATGTCATGCAGTTAAACCTGAATTCTCCCTTTGTCCATAATTCACTAATCGTCTATATTATTTTGAGTGTACGAAGTAGCAATCCAACATAAATGGATAACACAAACTTCAAAGCAACGCTCAATAACATGTTGAACCTAATAGTCAATCAAAATAAATAATTTTCTTTTAAAAAAATAATAAATTTCAATTTCAAAAGTTAAACTTCATAAATTTTGCAAAATCGATTCGTCAAATTCAAAGTAATATGGATTTGACTAAAAACCCAATGCATTATCTACTCCATGCAACATAAATAATAATTTGAATATATAGTTTTATTTATGTTTTTGAAATTAAAAAAACAATTACCTTATAGTTTTATTTATGTTTTTGAAATTAAAAAAACAATTACCTTTTTAATATTTTGAATATATAGTTTTATTCATGTTTTGAAAACTAGAAAACATCATAAAGGAAGAATTTTTCTCGTCAAACATAGGCATAATAAAGGATAAGCTATCGTTTGTAGTAGTAGTCAGGGTTGGAATTTGACGGGCAAAATGCCTGTCACAAGGCATTTTGACCGTATTTTACGTTTAAAAATTAAAAAAAAACCGTTTTTTGTGATGGGTTTTCAAAGTTATAAAACGCATTTTTGACTCTTTATTTTTTTACAAAAACGTCATTACTACCCTCTCAAACAACAGTCTTGGAATCTGATCCTCGTAATATATTTTATTGGCCGGTCAACAAAGAAGTGCGGTAATATTTGGAATTGGTTCAATAATATTTGTTTTTATTGAAATAAATTAATTTCATGTTATTTAAAGTTATAGGTTATAGGTGTATATTTGATAGTACATATTTGGTCGTAATATATTATATTGAGTGATTAATAATTAAGTAGCGTAATATTTAGAATTTATATTATAATATTTGTTTTTATTTAAATAAATTAAATTCATACGGTTTATATTTAATAAATTAAATAAATTAAATTTGTTGGGTTTACAAAAAATTTAAACTTCACCTAGATTTCATCATATTATGATGGTAGAGAGGATGGGCATTGTGGAGGATAGTTTTTGGTCAACTCTAAAGTTTTTGAGATGGAATTTTTTGTTTGGAATTTTTTTTTGTTTACATTGGTGGAAGAAATCTATTTGTTTTCACTGAAATCACAACATTTAAATTATCTAATAGAAATCTAAATTGAGAAAATGAAATAGGAGTAGAAAATGAATTAATAATTTGTTTCCAAATGTATTTCTCTTATTGGATGGTTGGAAGTTGGTGGTACATTCTTATGCCTTTTTAAGGTGTCATATATTTATATTTTGTATTAAACATTATATTAGATAATGTCATAAATTATCTCTGAATTTGCATGGAACTTATTAGGCATCTAAATATTCATGTGGCATAATGTAAATTGTTGGCTTTAAATATATGAAATGGATAACCATCAAGAGTTTTACCTTGGACTGATTATATACTTTAAATGAGCAAATTTCAAATGTTCAACACTTTCTATTGAAACCTCCACAATTGAGTTTTTTCAAATTTTGGTTTTTTTCCTTACGATAAATATATGAAAATTTTCAACATAATTATTTATTGAATGGTAATTTTTTAATGAAAACATTATTAGTGAAGGGTTCATTTATTATGAGAACATCACTCTTGAAAGGCAAAATTTTTAATAGAACGTTTCTTGACGGGAAGCATAAGGACCCAAAACGTCAAAAAAAAATTGTATGACGGGTAAATAGAAATCCAAATTCCTACCCTAGTAGTAGTGCAGAGAAGTTGATTGTGTGGAGAAATGTGTTTTCTCTGCACTCCCGCACAACCATTCACTCGTTGTGCAATTAAGTTTTTAATAATTTAAATATATAGTGTTATTTATGTTTTCAAAATTAAAAAACATCATAAAGGATTAATAATTTGAATATATATTTTTATTTATGTTTTCGAAATTTAAAAAACAAATATGTTTTATATGTAATAGCTATTGCAGTGCAAAGTTTAACTCATTAATTATTAATTGTTAATAAAAAAACTAATAACTATAGTATTTTTTTGGTAAGCAAATATATCTACATTATATTAACAAGTGAAAATTTACATACTTTACAACGAAGAGTGCATTTTATGCCTTTGAGTAAGGAAATCAGAGCCCATTAGTCTTATAGTTTGCAAAAAACAACTAATGGTTAGCCAAAAACATGCTCCTAAGATCTAGCATTACATAACTGTTACATGAGAAGCCAAAATCGGTGCACATCAAACCGTAAGGCTCCGGGACACAAGTCCGTCGACCCTCCAAGAGAAGAAAATTGAGGAGGCCTGCTGAGAGGCTAGACTGGACTTAGAAAACAAACTTGAAAGTCACCATACATCTAAGAAGCTAAGTTTTGCCACATTTGAATTACATTGTTGCCACGTTGGTGCCACATTGCACTTGGGCGCTACCTTGTTCCTGCATGCTGCTAGTGTCCGCCGGAAGCTCCTTTAGAATGTAGCATCCATAGGGACTTGGATGAGGAAGGGAGGAGGACACGTCAACCACCGAGGGGATGGGAGCATGGAAGGGAGGGAGATGGGCCACAAGAACGGATGGAATGGGCGGGGAGGAGGAGACAATAGACAGCGAATGGGATGGGGAGGGAGTTGGGGAGGAGGAGGAGGGAATGTTATGCGAGAAATCAACATGGAGGTCTTTGGAAAGTTGCTTGAGTGAGGAGAAAAAGCGAATTTGGTGAGCAGAGAGCTCGACAATCCAACTCAAGGCCTGCAACCTCTCTTTAGCACTTTTCTTGAGCTGCCATGCGAGGAGGTTCTTGAGAGCCTAGAGCATTGAGCGTCCTCTACGAATTTTTGCCTCCTTCATGGCAAGTACCTCCTTGTGAATGGACTCGGGAACTCTGTAATTAAACATCACAGCAATGGTGGTGTCATCGAAGGTGGTGGGTAGACGCCCACATGCTCTTCCTCTATCAGGGCATTGACCCCTCCCCTATCATAGTTCATTGTCAAATGGCAGCAGAGTGAAGTCACAGCGCCAAAACCGGAGAAAGCGTTGGGAGAATGATAGATGGTGAATAAAGTTGAGAGAATGGAGTGTTCATGGTTATAGCCTGAGTATTACAAGGGCTCAAGAGGAGAGGAGCTAGATATGGAGACAATTGGAGTCCAGGAGGAGATATAAAGGCTGTGTCTGCCACTCGGTGAGGGAAGCAAGCCATGTGGAGGATGATGATTGAGGGCCTCGGGAAGTGTGTCAAAGGCCTCGAGGGCACCTGGATTTGAGGAGAGGAGATCCCTTTCTGCGAGTTGCAAACACTAAGGAAGCCAATCCGCGATCGCCAAGGAAGAAGAAGATCAATTATCTTTGGGTTGGTAGTTGTCAATTCATCTGTTGGTAATATGGTAGCTACAATATTATAATAGTTTTCCATGTAAAATAATTATTGAAAGAAAACATTAATGACAAAGAATTAATAGCTACAATCAAATGCACAATTGTTTATTAATAGTCAAATGTAATAGTTATTGTAGTGGTTAGATTAACTCATTAATTATCAACTATTAATGAACATAGTTAATCGCTATAGTATCATAAGTTAGTAGGTTTCCTTGTAATAATTTTAGGAAACTATTGTTGTTGTTTAATTATTACAATTATTAATAGTTATAGTTCATTTTGCTATTAGTATTGTGTTGTTATCATTTATAGCTTCATAATTGCCTCTCGACATCTAATTAATTAATAAATATTAGCTATTCTTTATGCTTTCATTTATATTTTTATCATTAATTTTTGCTTCCATTTTCATTGTGCGGAGGCACTATTAAAATGGTTGAAATTGAAATAATCAATTTAAAAAGTCATTTGGCACTATTAAAATGGTTGAAATTGAAATAATCAATTTAAAAAGTCGAATGACTGAAGAGTGTGCGTTGGCATTGAAAAGGGGCGTAGAGTTAGCAATGTGCGGAGCATTTCTTGTCCAAAGTTTTATGCACACAGAAAGCTTTGCACAAGAGGTAGTTGTTGGCCACTTTATCAAAAGCACAAAACATTAATGTGGGAGGATTAATAGCTATAATTAAATGCGCAATAGTCTATAGCCAAGTTAATGAAAGTTAAATGTAATAACTATTGCAGTGCGGAGTTTAACTCATTAGTTATTAACTAATAATAATAATAATAAGTTAATAGCTATAGTATTATAAAAGTTGTCCTTGTAAAATAATTATATAAAAAAAAACATTAATGATGAAGAATTAATAACTATAATTAAATGCACAAAATTTAATTAATCATCAAGTTAATAATAGTTAAATGTAATAGCTATTGGAGTTTAACTCATTAATTATTAATTATTAATAAAAGTGTGAACTTTTTTTGTTTAATAGTAATATCTGTGTTGTCCATGTAAAATAATTATCAAAAGCACAAAACATCAATGTGAGAGAATTAATAGTTATAATTAAATGCACAATAGTCAAGTTCACAATATTAAATGTAATAGCTATTAACTCATTCATTAATAACTATTAATAAAAAAAAGTTAACAACTATAGTATTATAAAAGTTGTCCATGTAAAATAATTATCAAAGTAAAACATTAATGGCGGGGCATTAATAACTATAATTAAATGCGCAATAGTCTATTCATAGTCAAGTTAATAATACCTAAATGTAATAGCTATTGCACTATAGAGTTTAATTCATTAATTACCAACTATTAATGAAAATAGTTAATCACTATAATATTATAGGTTAGTAGGTTTCCTTGTAATAACTATAGTATTATAAAAATGTAATAGTTTTAAGAAATTATTGTTGATGTTTAATTATTATAGTTATTAATAGTTATGGTTCAGTTTGCTATTCATTTTGTTATTACTATTGTGTTGTATCATTTATAGCTTCATAACTAGTAGTTGCACCAAATGTTGCAAAGGAAATGCCATAAGGCTGTAGCATAAGAAAGAGTAGCATAGAAGTAAGAAGATGTGATATGAATGTTTAAATTATAAATACGAATTATTATATTTTAAAATAAATTTTAGGTTTGGAGAATTGTTTGGATAAAAAATTTGGTTTTTTGTAGCCTAAGGTCATTATAGATACTATATAGAGTATATTCGCTTAAGGACACAACATATTGACTATATAAGCAGCCTTATAATTGATGTAGAAATTATGTTGAGTTATAGTGCAATATTTATGATCGTAATGAAGACTATTTGTAATGATAATTGCTATCATTGTGAAATTTATCTACAAGTAAAAATATTTGGAATTCTAACAGTGAAAATTGTTGGCCATCATATGTTGGAGCCCTGAAGGAAAGTGCATGAGCCTAACGGAGTGTTGATTTACGAAACTGATCCCATTTGTTGGATTACAAGCTAATGTGAAAGAGTGTGATGGATTGTGGTTGTTGTACGTGAAAAAATCATCGTGAATAAACGAATTGGACCATATGAAGAGAGCTTAAGTCAAGCATAGGTAAATCACCTTTGTCGATTCATAATTTTAGCTTAAGGGTTGAACTCTATTACAATGAGAGTTGGTGTAATGGGGAGACTATAGTTGGGTGGAGTGCCCCTCTTAAAAATATTCAGGTACTTGACTCCAATCGAGGATATGAAAATAGGAGCATGCCAAGCCATTTCACTCAATTAGATAACCTCCCTTCGTGGTAACTGAAACTCTAAAATGCTTTATGTTGACTTGAACAAACCCACTGTTGCCTCTGCTTTCAAGAACAATTGTCACAATAATTGGTTTCATTTCATCAAAAGAGACCATATTAATTTAAATTATCTAGGAAAACAAATGCATAACCAACAATATTGGTACCTCAATCGTCAACAAATTTACTTGTTTTATGATTGCATAATATCATTTTGGCAAGAAGCACACAAACTAGCATTACTGAAAATACAATAAAGAATAGCTATGTATACTTCAACTTGCACAAAACTATATTAATAGAAGGGTCCTTTATGCAAAAATTGCAAGTTTTACTTTGTTCAAGACTGAAAAATGTGCCAATTAAGTCTACTATTGGATTCTAGAAATAAAAATAAGGTAGGGCTAGTAAGTGACAACATCCTAGTAGTTTCATTTTCAGCCAAGTGAATGAGGCTAGAAGAAACAAGTGTTTACATTTCTCCTTGTTGATATTTATGTTATAAAGCAAGGAATCATTGAGAAATAGACACAGATATCAGGGAACACTGGGCTTCTGCAAATATGCTGATATTGATATTTTCCCAGCTCTGTGTGGACTAACTCAGGTGAGTGATCCATCTTACATTTCCTATTTGTTTGTGATTGATTGCTTGCACTGGTTACTGCTAGTCTACACTTTGTTATTGGGATGGAACTCAATGGTCACAATGATGACTACTCTACATTTCTTGGGACTCATTTATTGCAATTGTTGTGTATTGTGTTCCCTAAATCTGTTACATTTGCAAATTTCAAAAGTACACAAATTTTATTGATTAATTTGGTTCTTGGAGGGATTAGGGGTAGATTTTTATGTGTTGGGCTAATGTGTGAGGCTAGATGCTCATGTTTTCTTGTGTGATAATGGTGGATAACTGTTATGACATGGAATTTGCAGGTTTGGGTATTGTTTGAATGTTTAATCCTTCTTCTTCAAATATTCATAGACAATTTTTGTGGAAATTCCTGTCAATTTAGGGAGTGGCCTCCTTATTGCATCAAGAGAAGTAGCACACCATGCATTTTGGGTGGGCACATGCGTGGGAGTGATGTATCAAAACACTTATTGTGCATATGTGTAAAGGTAAATTGAATCTATAGAGTGCTTTCGTTGCAACACAAATCCATCTAAATCCATATTTGATGCCAGAGACTACAAATGGTCAGTATATCAAATATTGGATCTCAAATTATGCAACATTGAACTTGTCAAGGTCGAGGTACATATCACACCTTGGGTGAGATGGGTTTGTGCTAGTAGCTAGATATCACTGTGCTCCTAAAGATGGTATATGTTCTTTGCAATAATGATTCCTATGACTTATCATTTCAAGGCTTGAAGATCCATACTTACACAATTAAAGTCCTGCATAATCTTATTACAGTTGGGTGGTTCTATTCATTTTTCATGAATGAGAATGTCTGTTTGCAGATCCTATTATGATTTTGATTTTTTGTTGGCAAAGCTTCGAGGTCCAATTATATCTCATTCCCACCTTGCATTTGGAGGTCAACACCACTCACTTCCAAGTTTTTAACATCATAGTGCATCCCATTTTTTCACCTCATTTGTGTCCATGGAACTATGATTTTGTAGATTAATCCCATGCATCCTTCAATGCAATTTGGCTAAGTTGAGTCATTCCAGATTTGATCTCCTCGCCGCACTCCTAGACACACCTGTCTTAGAAGAACTATCTTACATCATCTCAAATTTAGTCCTTGTAGAGCGAATGAATGTGTCAGGTGTTCCACGGATCAAGGCAGAGAACTCCAGATGGAGTAATGGACCACTTCAGAAGCTCCAACCAGAAAATTAATTAACTGCAGTTGATTTCCTTAATTTAAGGAAACTACTGCAGTTGGTTTCCAAAAATCAAGGAAGGACTGCAGTTTACTGCCATAACTGTAGGCAGCAGTTGGAAAACTTTAATGGAGCTTAACATTCTGCCACTTGGTCCATACTTCCAAACTTAATGTCTCAACTTAAAAACCATTGATAATCTGTATTAAGTAATAGATACATGAATCATGGCGATAAGTCCTCTAATAACGAGTATTATCTTCCATGTATTACTATGTATTTATTCTTATTATACTTTATGTGGCAACAATTTCTTAATGAATAAACCTTATGTTTATTCTTGGTCCTTCTTAAATGAATTTTCTCAAATCAACTTAAGGTGCACATAAATATGAGAAAAAACATCACAATAATTAAGAATTTCATTAAAATAACATTGTCCATACAATGAGAAACTACATAATGGAACCAAGTCCCATATTCATTACATGATCCTTGAATTTAAATGGTGGCATGCCCTTAGTCAAAGGATCAGCAATCATCAATTCAGTGCTGACGTGCTCAATGACCACTTTCTTTTCTTTAACACGTTCCCTTATAGCTAAATACTTAACGTCGATGTGTTTATTTCGACTCCCACTTTTGTTGTTTTTAGCCATAAAAACAGCAGCTGAATTATCACAATATATTTTTAATGGCTTAGAGATAGAATCCATAATTCTAAGCCCAGAAATGAAACTCTTAAGCCATACACCATGTAAAGTAGCCTCAAAACAGGAGACGAACTCGGCTTCCATAGTGGAAGTGGCAATCAAAGTTTGCTTGGCACTCCTCCATGATACAACTCCACCGGCCATCAATAAAATGTAACCTGATGTTGATTTGCGTGAATCAACACATCCAGCAAAGTCAGAATCTGAGTAGCCAATTACTTCCAAGTTGTCCGTCCGTCTATACATAAGCATGTAGTCTTT
>APFE030972172.1:265885-280829 GCA_000404065.3 Pinus taeda
ACTGAAGTCCATATTGGAGCCTTGGCTAGATGAAGCCGTTGTGGTCATGGCCACCATCAAAGGAAAATTGGCTAGTCTGCAAAAAATGCAGCAGAAAATATAAGCAAATAGCGCAGCACCAACAACGGAGCAGTTGGTCGCACAAGCTAAGCAGGCGGCGACACAGTGTACCACCAAGGTTGCAGTATTACAGGTGGAGTTGGGTGGTCTTCGTGACAATATCTCCATGCCAACAGAGTGACACAGGGGCCAGTCACCATATTTGTGTTGGGGGGCTGTTGGGAAGGGGTCCCCTAGGGTCAATTTTGGGGTTAAAAGCCCAAGTTTTGGGGCTACAGGCCCAAGTTTTGTATAACAAATGTAAAGTCTCCGCATTTTGTTGTCGCGAAGTGTGAAGATGTAAAGATTCATCAAGGGTTTCTACCCTTAGTTTATGTAACTTTTGTCAGCTTTATGAGATCCACCCTTGGTCCACGAACCATGAAAATTTATAAAAAGGGAAGTATTAGAAGAGTCTGTCAAACCAGGTAGTAACTCCTCAAAATCAATTCATTATATTCATTCAGGTTGGTCTTTATTATATACATGAGGGAGAGACTGTTCATTTCATCTCCAGGTGACTCTTCATATTTTCCATTATTTATTTACATCAATTGCATTTATTCACCCAATCTTGATGATTAGGTGTCAACATTCCCCCCCTAATCTAAAGGGATGTTGGTGAGTCCAAGCATTGTTCCGAATCTTTCAATCTTTTCTCTTCCAAGCGCTTTGGTGAAGATGTCTAAAATTTGCTTATTAGTGGAACAACAACGGAGATGGATTGTTTTGGCCTCAACATGATGTCGAATTAGATGATATTTAGTATTGATGTGCTTCTTTCAATCATGGAACTTTGGGTTCTTGGCCAACTTTATTGTTGAGGTATTGTCAATCATGAGTGGAGTCGATTGTACTTCTTTTACCTGCAAATCTTCAAGAATTTTCCTGAGCCACACAATTTATTTTGTTGCCTCAGTTGCTGCCACATATTTTGCTTCTATTGTGGAATCTGTTAGAACTGATTGTTTGTGTGATCTCTAGGAGACAGCTCCTAATCCAAGACTCATAGCATAACCTAAAGTAGATACCCCAGTTTCTTTGTCTCCATCGAATTCTGAATCAGAGTATCCAATTAAGCTGAAGTCGTCCACCTGTGTATACTTGATTCCAAAGTCTTGAGTTCCCTTCAAGTACCTTAGAACTCTTTTTGCTGCAGACCAATGTCCCTCACAAGGCTTTTGCATAAACTTGGAGAGGGTTCCAACAGCAAACGAAATGTCAGGTTTGGTAGTAGTTAGGTAGTTGAGACTTCCTACAAGCTGTCTATACTTTGTTGCATCCTTGAATTCTTTTCCTTCAATGGATGTGAGCTTTAAGTTTTGTTCCATTGGAGTAGTAAGAGGATTGCATTTTGTCATGCCAAACCTATTCAACAGATCTCCAATGTAATTCTTTTGAGAAATAAATATGGACTTCAGATGTTGAGTTACTTCAATACCAAGATAGTAATGAACATAGCCCAAACCAGTCATTTCAAAACATTTCCTTAATTCCTTCTTTATGGATGCAATGTAGCTTTCATTGTTCCCTATCATGAAAAGATCATCTACATATACCATAAGATATACAATTTTTTTGCCAACTTTCTTGACAAATAAAGTTGCATCATCAAGATCATAATGTTTGAAATTGAGTTTCAGAAGATACTTGGTTAGTTTTTCATACCATGATCGCGGTGCTTGTTTGAGGCCATACAAGGATTTCACAAGTTTTCGTACTTTATGTTCATGTCCTTTCACAGAAAATCCTTTAGGCTGGGACATAAAAAATTCTCTTTTAGATCTCCATTCAAGAAATAAGTTTTTACATCCATTTGATGGACTTTCCAACCATTCTAAGCTGTTAGGGCAAAGAGTGTGTAGATGGTATCCCATTTTGTTGTGGGGGCAAGAGTCTCCTCATAATCGACCCCTTCCTTCTATGAAAAACCTTTTGCCACAAGCCTGCCTTTGTGCTTGTCAAGTGAGCCATTTACTTTATACTTGTTCTTGTAGATCCACTTGCAGCCAATTGGTTTGGTTCCTAATGGAGGATCAACCAGCTTCCAAGTGCCATTCTTTATCAGGGCATCATACTCCTTTTGCATCGCTTCTTTCCATTCATCATGAGAAGCAACTTCTTTGAAGGAATCTGGTTTGAATCTGTAAACAAATTCAATTCACAATCATAAGAAACATCCATATCAACAGGTGAATCAAATTCATCTACATCACCTCCATTTTTCTGGTTTGAATTTCTAGTTCCTGTCTTTCCAACCTCATTAGGATGAAAAATTTCAAGTGTCTTTGTTAGCCACTTTGGGGGACCTTTCTCAGATGGTCCAGGCTGCTCCGTTGATTGAGCTGGGACTAAATCAAGATTGAGTCTCCCAATTCTATCAATCACATCACTTAAAGTATCATCCATTGTTGGAGTTTCATGAGGGGGAGAGAGTTCTTTAGAAGAAGATTCCACAACTTGATCTAGTATAGGAATCCCCCTTCAATATGTGAAATCTAATTATCAAATTCTTGAAATGATTTTTAATTTGCGAATCTATCCAAGCGATCAAGTTTCCACTGAACAACATTGTCACTTTTGGATGATTCAAGAAAGATTACATCTCTAGATACAACAAACTTTTTATTGACTTTATTATAGAGATGGTATGCTTTGGAGGTGTTTGAATACCCCAGGAAGATACACTTATGACTTCTTGCACCAAGTTTGTTTCTATGTATCTTTGGTATCAAGGCATAACAGGTGGAACCAAAGACCCTGAGATGCTTTAGCGAAGGAATGTGCCCATACCACATTTCATAAGGAGTCTTGTTTCTGATAGCATTAGATGGACATCTGTTCTTTATATATACAACACATAGAACTGCATCAGCCCAAAACATCAATTTTACATTTTTGAAAAACATCATGGAGTGCACCATATTTAAGATTGTCCTATTCATTCTTTCAGCTACACCATTCTGTTGGGAATTATAAGGCACAATTGTTTGATGTTTGATCCCATGTTGGCGAAGATAGTTTTCAAATTCATTTGATGTGTATTATTTTCCATTATCAATGTGAATAGACCCAATATGAGATTGTGCATCATTTTAAATCCATTTATGAAAGTTCTTGAATGTTTGAAAAACATAAGATTTGTTCTCCAATAAATAAACCCAACACGTTCTGGTGTAGTCATCAATAAGTGTCACCATATATTTATTTCCATTTGCAGAAGGAATAGGCATTGGACCACATAAATCTGAATGAATGAGTTCAAGTTTTATATGTGCTCTTGAATGTGAATCATGAAAACACTGTTTTCTATGCTTTCCTAGAATGCAAGCATCACATTGCTTAAGTTTCCTAGGAATTGTAGGCAAACGAGAAACACCATTTTTCTTCAACAAGTAGAGGTTGTCATAGTTCAAATGTCCAAATCTAGCATGCCATAATAAACTTGATGGAAGTGTACCTTCATCATAATGAGAATTGTATGAGAAATGTTGTGCATGAGCAGAGGTTCCTTGTAGCTTGAGAAGCCTTTCTTCTTCTATTCCCCTCATGACAAGTGAGTGGTCAGATGCCTTTCTTACCTCAAGCTTGCCATCAAACATATGAATGGAGTGACCTTGCTGGCAGATGTGGGCCAAGGACAACAAGTTTCTCTTGTGCTGTGGAAGATATAGAACATGATGTAGAAGAAAGGTTGGAAGACCAGGCAATTTTAGCCTGATTGTGCCAAGCCCTAATGGCTTGATTTTTGATTGGTCTGCAAAGTATATTGCTCCATCAATGTTGTCACTTGCTTCTTCAAAAACTTCTTTTCTATGAGTCATGTGGTAGGTTGCTCCTGAATCAAGCAACCAATCATTTTTCCAAGAAGCAAGTGAAGCATTAAATAAATCTTCATTTACTCCAATATTACATTGTGCCATAACATAGTGAGCAGATTCAGGTGCTTTACCCTTGTCTGTATCATTAGTTTTGCCTTTCTGTTGGTTTCTTTGCTGCTCGGTTTTGTCCCATGGTAACTTGCATGTAGAGGCATCATGTGATCCATTTCTTTTGCAGTGTATGTAGTGCAAATCTGCTTTTTCTCGTTGAGACTGTCTGCCCCCTTGCCTCTGAAATATCTTCCTCTTCCTCTTCGACCACCTCTTCCTCTTGAAGAACCTTGAGCAGGATGCTTTTATTTATGAGCAAGGCACACAACCTCTTCAGAAGATTCAAGGGTTGTCTTCTTTCCAAAATCTTTCTCTCTTTTAGCAATTTTTTTCACAAGAGAGTCAAAGGTAATGTCTTTAAGATTTCCATTTGCTTACAATGACTCAAGATAATTGGAGTAAGTAGGATAAAGTGCCTTGAGAAAAGTGATAAGAGGAATATCCAAATCAATTTTAGTGGCTTGGATATCATGCATTATAGACTTTACTTCAGATGCAAGAGCAAGATGATCATTATTTTGCAGTTCAAGAGTGAAGAGTTTAATCATGAGTTGAACAACTTCAAGTGCAAAATGTGATTCATAGATTTATTTCAGCTTTTGTAAGGCTTTGAAAGCAGTTGAAAATGGAATAATATGGTGACTCACCTCTTCACTTACAGATGCTGCGATTAATGCATAGTATTTGCTGTTCTTGTTTTCTCAAATGGCGAGATCTTTGTCTGAGGTAGGCTGTTATGGCTGTTTGTCTCTGTCTCCAATGCACACTCCTTTCAATAACTCATTGAAAATGAGGGTGTGTTTTATCATCCGGGACCACTCAAGATAGTTCTCCTTGCCAGTGACAACTATTCCCACAATGGATATGATTGAATGCATTTTGTAACAAAAACTTCTGCTGCAAAACTTTTACTCTTAATGGGAAAAAATATAATTCTGATATGACTGGACAACAACCTCAACTCGATAGCAAATGTCAATACCCAAGACTGTAATTACATTCAACACTTCATGCCACACTGCTTTGACCCACGACTTCGTTTAAAAAAAAAAAAAAAACTCTATTCAACACGTGTCATTTAACGATTTTTATATGCCAAAAAAAACTTCAATACATATACAAGTGGGGCAGCATATGGTGATACCAGCGGCCTGCTCATATCTATAACATTACATGATAATTATTTTCACAGATCCTCAATGCAACATTACTATGTAAGAAGACCATAGTATTGCTATCATATTATTGGCAAATTTGTCATATAAACCAAACCAATAGACAAACCTAAAAATATCTCATGGCATCGGTTCTACTCCATCAGCACATTTTATAAAATCGCTCACAGATTTTGTAACACGATCTTCTGAAACTATGAGTACTTGGCCAAGAATATATTAGCATCCAACGGCTGAACAAAACTGTTCAGGTGTCATTGACTGATATTTTCACTAGAATATATTAGCAGCCAGTAGCATCATCGGTTATGGGGATGCGAACCAGGATTGTGCTTGCTGCCTTGTTTGCTAGTAGTTACTTGAACCATCAACGCAGTAGCGTTTCACTGCTCCTCTGCATAGTTACTCGAACCATCAATGTAGAAACGTTTCACTGCTCCTCCGCATAGCTACTCAGACCATCAATGCAGCAGCGTTTCACTGCTCCTCCGCATAACTACTTGGACCATCAATGCAACATCGTTTCATTGCTCCTTCGCATAGCTACTCGGACCATCAACGCAGCAGCGTTTCACTGCTCCTCTGCATAGCTACAAAACTGTTTGCCTCAAGGCATTCAACGCAGCGATTCAGAAGGTTTTCAGAGCTGAGGCATGGTAGAAATGGTGCAAAATTAATTATGGAAAACAGAGTGCAAAATGGCACAAAATCAATTATGGCAGACAGACTCCACAAAGGGACAAACTACAAGACAGTGGCAGAAGGGAGTTACAACTAATTTCGGGAGCTGCCTTTGATACCATGTCAGACCAGGCAGTAACTCCTCAACACAAATCAATTCATATTATTCCTTCAAGTTGGTCTTTATTATATACATGAGGGAGACTGTTCATTTCATCTCCTGATGGCTGTTCATATCTCTTATTATTTATTTACATTGATTTTATTCTTCACCCAATCCTAATGATTAGGTGTCAACAAGGATTCTCTCATAAATAACTCATGCATGTCTATTCAAAGAAAGACCTAGTTGAGATTAAAGACATGGACCTTGTATTATCAGTTGCATGAGTTTTCCTATAAAGGAAACTCATCCATACATAAGGAACAAGGTTCCTTGAGGATTGTGTAGTTTTACAGGGTGTAAGATCAATGTGAGTGATCAGTTTTACACTTGGTAACAACTGGATCATCTAGGGAAAAATGCGCAAGGAAATAGGAGGCTTGGAGGGAAGAGGAGAAGGCTTGTGAGAAGCTTTGTTTTCCTGTGAGCATCCAGGAGGATTGTATTGAGAGCTGGCAAGCTGTGAGAGCTAAAGCTTTGTGTAATCTTGATGTACTTCCACCTTGTATGATAATATAGATAGTGGGGTTTTTAGCTGAGGTTTTTCCCTAAGTATTTTATGTGTATTTATTCTTCTTCTGGTTATATGTGTTCTACTTGATCTTGCTCAAATCTATTAAGCTTCTGCAAGTTTGATTGTAGAAGTATATTAAAGTATTTTGCTTTAGTTATATTGCATTATCAAGTTAATTTACAGTGAGAATTTCTACATATTGTAGCAGATATCAACTGAGGGTGTACTTTCTCTTGAACATATCAGCGACTCTAATATGAAGTTGGAAACATTGACTCCAAGACCCATGAAGGTGTAATCAACAAAGAGGCAACCAGATTCCCCTATCCAAAATAGTCACGGAGATGAAGTGAAAGAGTGCCATGTTCAAGAGTGAGTCGCTGCCAATAATAAGTATGATGGCCAATTTTCCCAATTTTCCAACCATTTATGGCCACTACCTCTTTATTTTTGACAAGCGTGAAAAGGATAACATATGCTTTATCTATAAGTTCATCTGTTGGATGAATCCTTATGAGTATTTTTTAACTAACCCTGAGAAGGAGTGGCTTAGTCTTGTCACACTTGATGATTCCAACGTTGTTTAATAGTTTTACAAGTTGAACAAAGCATGGAAAATTTTAGGGGCTAATGTTCGCCTAGTGGGCTAATTTTCCATGTTTTTTCTACAAAAAAGATTCGCCAATTTCCAATTTTTATAAAAGACGATTCGCCCAAATTTTAGAATATAAAATTATTTTACCTTAAAAATCAGCAACATTATATAGAGACTATATATAAAATCATTATAAATTTGAATAATTTTACAAATATATCAGTAAATTTTTTATATTTTTCATATTAGGGATTAATGAGATTTGCCAATGTTTTTAAACTTCAAGAAAATTTTCCATCCTTAAAATTTTCCTTGGAGCAAAGACATAACTCAACTTATTTTTCATGTTTAGGGAGTTTGAAAAAGATGTGAAAAGGAAGACTCCAAGATGTTCCTTTTCGTAAATCTATCTCTTGGGCCCAAAAATGCGTAAAAACATACCCAAGAGAACCTTTTAGCCATGTTTGACTAAAGTATTCATTTTTCGTCAATAGTCTACCGAGTCTGGAAAAGGGTTAAACTTATACTAGGAAATGGTCTATTCATTTACTTTAATGAGTTTGAAAAGACAAATGCTCGGTGATATTTTCATTTTTTGGGAGTTTGAAAATGTATTAAACAAGACTCGAGAGGATTCCCTTTTCGTGAGTTTAACGAACCTGAAAAAGTGATAAAAGTATACTCATTCATCAAAATTACCTGCATTTAATTTATAACCTACATTATGTCCTTCAATTTCCATTTCACATGCTTAGAATGCCATAAAAACATTGAAAATACATGATCCATGGTAAAATTAGGTCAAAAAACATTAAAATATATTAAAATAATGACTTATTTTAACCATAAAAGTGAAAAAAGAAAACATTTCTTACCATTTTAATTTTACCAATTTGAGTGAGCTATGAGTGCTTTTTACCTTCAATATTCAACAATTGATTATGACCAATATAGCAGGCCATTTCAAGTACCGTCAGTTCCAAGTAGGAGGTTTATCATTTCTCACCATTTTCATGGTTTCCATTTCTTATTTGATGTGTTTTTTTGGGAATTTTTTTTAAGTTTTTAAGACATCGAAATTGCACTAGGCCCATTGCCCTCCTCGTATATCGGGATGTGTGATGGTTCTGCAAGATTTACAATGTTCAAGGTGAAAAATATCGATTACCAGAGAGGGTGAGTATGATAGGTCACTCTGTTCAAGAAGGAACAATGTGATGGGTGTAGTAACGATTCCAAAAAATTGGTTTTGAGTTGTTTTCCTCCCAAAAATTTCCAAATTATTGATTTTATATGGTTGTTCATTTTATTTTCAAGTGTTTTACCAGAGTGAAAATGGATTTAACTTGGAGAGAAAGGGAGCATGAGGATCAAGACATGGTCACTATCAATGATCCAACAACAATACAAGATTTAAGGAATTGTGGGCTTTTGAAGTCCTTTATGATTATGAGCACATTGTCACAAGAGATGTGGAAGACATCTACTTTTTGACAGGGATTTCTTGCAAAGGGGCTCCCATTTCATTATTTGGATTCAGGAGAGGTGGAGAGACAATAAGACATTCATGTCCATCCATTGTTGACCTCACTCTAAAATAACTAAGGATGTGAAACTTGACATAAAGGATGTTGTTCAAATTCCCCTTAGGACAATCCTTTTTACCATTACTCGGTTGGCTGGCAATGCATATTTACACTTAGCTACCAAGATCCTAGTATACCTTAGAATGCTTGGCACCCACTCTATTCAACTGGTATGAATGGTTTTGATCAATCTGAAGGAACAATTCAATAGAGCAAAAACGATATTTAACTTTGGGTATGGCTCTATCATGGTATTGTTTGCTTTACAAAGGAAATTTTTGCTATGACCTTGTGAGATATCCTGTGAGCTTCTAGGAACTAGAAAGCCTTGCATGATTGTTGTCTAGGCAAATCCTCTTTGCGAATAGAGATGATACCTCTAGCCCAATGAGTGGTACTAGAAACCTACGTGACAATCGACAAGGACAATTTCCTAAATTACAATCGAAATGAGAGAAGAGGAAGATGGCCTACCACATTCTGATGCTATAATGTACTCCTTTGTTGAAGACCACGAATCACTTGTGCCTCAAGCTCAGCTCTACTACTCATTGCGTTCGGATACCTGCACAAGAGATCAAAGACACAACAAATCACGCAAGTAAAAAAATCATAATCGAAAGTAATCCACTTAACATATCAATGAGCATTAAGATAAATGACGCATTAACAAAAAAAATTATCGAAATCAAGCCATCAATTGTATATATTAATAAAATAAAGGAGGAAGCATACAACCAAGCCTTGATGTCAATAATATCTCCTTGAGTGAATGTCCAAGTCCAAGCTCAAGCTCTCCAATCACTCCTTCTCCAAGCCAAATGAGTAGCATGTAGGCACTATCTTGGTATAAGGGTGCAAATAGCTAAAAACCAACCATTTGGGAATGGGAAAAGATGAATATATAGGCAGGGAAATGGAGTTAGGATCTCTCCAAAGACAGGAGAATGCCCTCATCTCAAGGTGGTAGCACATAGGGATAAGAACAAAGGGCCAAGTTGAGATAACTCGACCTCATCCATGCCGAACGACCTCCAGCTCATTGTTCTAGAAGCCTTTAGATCATGAAGATTCTTGTCCTCTTTGGGGAAAATTGACTTTTCGGGATCATCATGGGTATCCAAGCCAAAATCACGATGGCATCGTGAGGCTAGTATAATGCAACTAGCTATCAACACGGGTTTCTAGTGTCAGGGTTGTGATGATGCTACAATTTGGGTTTTGGAGCCCCTTTTCTCCAGGGAAGGCTTAAGGCATTTTTCATCAGTGTTTTAGGGAAGATTTGAGTTGCATATCAGGATGGGTACATTGCATGATTGCCAAGTTTTGGGCACTTTGGGGTATGACACAGGGAAGTGAAGGAGGCGTGAAAAAATATTGTGTAACAGATGCCCCCTAAAGCATGAATGCAGAACAATGAGTGATGGTTGAGATGCTTTAAGAGATTTTGCAATGCCAAGAACAAACATTGTCAAGAGACTTGAAAATCAAGGACACATATACATATACATATATGATATCAAAAAATGAATCCACAATATGGATGCAACTATCCGGATAGAAAGGAATATGTGAAAAGATCCATGACATGGGCACAACCATCTGAAGGAAAATGATCATTTGTAAGTATAAGATCAAAGGTATGGACACAACCACCCGATAAAGAAGGATCATCATCATGATAAATATAAATTCCCACGGTATGGTCTCAACCATCTGTATAGAAGAAACATTTGTACAATCATGAACAATACATAACTCCACATAGCTTGGGTCATATAAGACAAAACTCAGGGTCTTGCGCTCCATCCCTAACCCGATCAAAGTACGAATTCTAACATGAGAGTGAATGTGTCAAAGTCAAACATGCTAGAAAGCCACTTGATTACTAGCCAATGATGTGAACCATTAACAGGCACGAGAGAAACCACCAGTAATGAAAATGGCTCTCAACATACGATAGTACAATCTGTGAATGTGAAAATGAAGTTGAAGTCAAACACTCGTGGAATCATTCGATCGAAGGCCAATGATGAAAACTTTTCATTGGATGCGAAGAACTTTCCATTAAGACATGCAATCTCCAAGGTAATGAAAGTGAGTTTCTAAGTCATCTTCCTGGATAATGAGTCGAAGTTGACAGGAAGTGACCTGTCGAAGTGGGGCCATAGTGATTCCTTCATCATCTACACGAAACAAGGAACAAAAAGGAATAAATGAGTATGATCCAAGATTGTGGAAAAAAGTCAGACAATGAATAGGTAATAAACTGCAGATAGGACTTCTCTTGAACATATCGACGACACGAGTCCAGAGTGTGGCAGCATTTGACTTAAGATAAAACCAAGGATCATGATGACGAAATGGAAAAGTCATATGAGAAGTAAAATGGATCACCCAAACCCGGAAAGACAAGTGATTGATCAAGGATATCCAAACCCGACACGAGAAACATATGAGTGTCATGTTTAAGAGCGACATGCTACCTATACAAAAGATGTTTCACTTTCATTTTTCCCTGCTATTTCTAGAAAGTACCCAAATTATTTTTTATCACGAGTTTGAAGGGGATATCATATGTTTGTCTTGTAAGTTCATGCTTAAAATGAATCCATCCTATTATGTTTTACGAGCCCTAGGATGGAGAAACTTGGTCTCGTTATAGTAACAAGTCTTTCGATGTTTAATATTTTACAAGTCCGAAGGAAGAATAACTCGGTGTCTTTTTCATATTTAGGGAGTTTGAAAAAGAGACGAAAAAGAAAATGCCATCATGTCCCTTTTCGTAATTTGTCTCTCGAACCCGAGAAAGTAGAAAACAATATTCGAGAGAACCTCTTGACCATATTGACCAAGGTGTACCTTTTTCGTAAATAGTAAATCTCAACTTGAAAAAGGTGTAAAAAAATACTAAGATGGCGTCAATTCATTCAATTTAATGAGTTCTAAAAGACGAGTACTTGGCAATCTTTTCATATTTCGAGAGTCAGAAAAGAGCCGAAAGATGACTCCCCCTATAGGAACAAGTGGTATAAAAGGATAGAAACCAGTTCCAGTGATGATGGAATTGCTCAAAACATGTAAAGATAAAGAGGTTGGCTAATAAGACCACTCATTGCAGATGTTCCTCAGGAAAGGGTAAAACAACCAAGTGAAATCCTATGATTTGCAAAAGAGATGGTGATGATGGAAAGGAAAAAACCAAGGCTCATCTAACAAAAACAGGTTGATAAGATGGCAATCACGAGAGGTAAAATGGGAATGGTTTCATTTTTACACAAGCTTGAAACATGGGAAACTATGCTTGAGTATACTTGAAGATGGTTTCATTTTTCACAAGCTTGAAACAAAGATAAACTATGCTTGGATTTGGTTTCATTTTTACACAAGATTGAAACAAAGATAAACTATGCTTGAGATGAGTTTGCATGCCCCCAGTATAATGACTCAATTTTAGGTACATGCTCCCCAAGCTTCATTTCATTCACCTAACCAGACTACTACTTACTAACATGTGCATGGAATGAAGGTTTACTTACGAGATCAAGTGAAAGACTTGACTGGGATTTTATGAGATTTAATCAAAGACTCGAACTGGAAGGGGTTTTGTTTCATTTTTTAACGAGCTTGACATAGGAATAGAACCATGCTCATGACACCTTGTTTCATTTTTTATCAAGCTTGACATAGGAAAAGAACTTTTCTCATGGAAACCTATTTCATTTTTTAATGAGTTTGACATAGTAAAAGAACTATCCTCATGGCCCTGGTTTCATTTTTTTAACGAGCTTGACACGAGACAAGGAATTCTGCTCCATGCCCTTGATCACAAACAAAAAGAGGCCTTGGCTTCTAAGAGATTCTCATCAGATGGGAGAACAACACTTTGGAATGGATACATATCCAGGGATCCAAATGAAAAATCAGGCTCCAATGCCCCCAGTACATGATGTACTACATCACCTACTAGATCATTAGTATATGTGGGCACAGAATAGGTGGCCACGTAATTAAGCTGTGGTGGGGGTGATATTTCTTACATATAAGAACCATATAGGGATGATGATTGATGGGGATTTGATTTAGGACCAATGAATGTAAGTTGATCAATGATAACAATTCTTCCTTCATGTGGGAAACACATCACTCGAAAGAGGGAAGAAGCAAGAGCTCCCATGACATAAACATAGTCACAACCAAGGAGTATATTAAAATATAAAGGGCCTTGGACAACCATCCCATCTATATAGACAATCTTTCCTCCCAAAGTAATAGGTAACTTAGGAAGGATCCTTAACAGTTGACTGGTTCCTCTATTAAAATCTAACAGATTCTGGGTGACAAGGACAAGCTAAGGAGAACATAATGCTTTCTAAGTAGTTGAGGACATGATGCTAACGGATGCACCCTCATCTATGAATGTGCTAGGTACATCCATATGATAAGCCTGTACTGTAAGATGGAAAGGCACATAATAGAAAAGACGATATCCTTCTAGTTGACTCCAATCAAATGAAGTGACTTAAATACTCGGAGGGGGTGTCATAGGAATGAGAGAGCTTCTCTCTTGCTCTATGGGAACTTGATAACTGCTCTCATGCACTTCGGTAGTGGGAGGATTTCGCTCCAGTTCATTCAAAACTGAAGAAACCAGAAGAACCTGAGCAGTACAAGGTTCACTCTCTACCAAAAAGGTACAGTTAATTGAAGGCAAAACCAAGTCTACCATTTTCTCAACCAATGGTTGGTCAAGAACAGACTCACAAGACTCACTTTCAGAGACAGCGAGGTTGACCAAAGATGGCTTTCGATCAATCATTTGATCTGTTAACACTCAGGTTGTTCCCTGTTTCCTAAAGGGAATACGACCGAGGTAACCACTAACCAATCTTGTAGCTACAGGTCCTAGCCTACCAGTAGCCAGAGAGGGCTCTCTCTTTGTAGTTTTAGCTTTGTTTGATGAGTGTTGTTAGACTAGTTATGATGCACTGTTTGTTTGAATTTGGTGGGTTGGTGAATTCTTTTAGAACTGAAATATAGACTTTCAGGACAGTTTGTTCCATTGGGAAATGGAGTTGAGATGTTTGTGCTCTTGAAAGTGGATCTGTGGAGACAAAGTGTTGCTGCAGAGCAAGTTAGGCATGTGTGAAAACAATATATCAGATTTGTTGGTGAAAGTGGGAATTTAGTGAGTGAAAGGCAGTTAAGAATCTTTCACTATGCTAATGAAGGAAACATGCAAGTAGTGCTTAAGAGAAGTTAAGAATTCTTAAACAGTATTCGCCATGTTAGGATAAGTTTAGACATGAGCAATTAAGAATTCATATCTATGGCTAATCCAACAGAAAACATATTTAGAAATAGAGATTGAGCATAGGGTGTTTGGAACAAATCCTAGGCTATTCTTTTTCTCTATTTACCAAGATTATGAAAACATGAAACAGTGGAAATAACAAAAAACACATACACAGTTAGAAGAAACTTATTGATTCAGCAAATGACACAGGAATTCTGCAACAACACAGAGCTTCTACATATCCATCTCAGACAACATTGAAACCAGCAATCTCCATCAGCAATTTTATTATCAAAAGTCTTCAATATACATCAGAGCTCTTCAGAAAGAATCCTATTACAACCGACCCTCAATGCGTTTATCTGAGGGGATATATATACAAAAATAGGGTATGAAAATATCTTAGTGGAGAGTTATGGTGCAATAAATTGCACCACCAACTCTCTTACAAAAAGTAAATGACAACATAAATATAACTCTAAATGCTGAGCTAGCCGACATTCCTCTGTCAGACAAATTTGACTTTTGGTTGTGGAAAGTAGGCCGTAGCAGTGCTTTTAATACTGCGTTAACTTTGGCCTGATATTTGGGTGGATTGCTCAGTCTTCAGTATGTTGATCTGTCTGCTGACTTGTGTGTTGACCTATGTGCTGACCTGTCTCCAAAAAGGCAAAAAACAAAGTGGAATTATCTAGGAAAAATTTCCAACATTGCTTGCCACCATTCAACTGGGGGTAGCTGATGTCTTCTCATTTTAACCACTGTCTCATCTGCCTTTGTATGTCTATAAACGTTAGGAGGGACTTCGAATAGATGATTTATTTCATGCTCAATAAAGAATAGATTCTCCAGCTTGTCATAGAGGGTTTGCCCAGAGGGAGGCCCTACTTCTTCTGTGGAGCT
>APFE030972174.1:0-20311 GCA_000404065.3 Pinus taeda
TTCATGCATATGTCGTGAATCTTGTAACACTGCTCTTTGAATGTTTGTGATGTATGTTGTTTCCATCTGTACTAAGGAAATTGAACTATTTTAGTGGCTTTGGTACTTATCTTTTTGAAGGTGTGTTATATTTGTTTTAACAATTGTTGCTTCTATGAGAACTACTTCGCTAGTTGATCAATAATTCATTCATATGTATATGATTGTGTGTCTTTACTAGATTAGTACTATTACTCTTCTTATAAAGGCTCACTCTTATTTCCCCTCCAGTAGAAGAACCTTGATACATTCTGCAATTGAACATTCCATGAGGCATACTCACTTGTTCATCGGAAAGCACATATACATTACTCTCTTGCACTGACCATCGTAGCCAAGGAAAATATGTAAGAACATATGGTAGTCGGACCTTATTTCCATAAGGGCTCCCACACCTAATGGTGTGAAGTATGATTGGGACTTTTCATCAAGGAGACCCCCTTGGTTGACGGATTTCTAGCGTTGTCAACAACTTCATTAGCATGGATCCCAAAAGGAACCCTCAACAAATTTAAACAAATATATCTAAGATACTTGTGGCCTGGTAGGAAAGATTGTAGATTGTTTTCCTTAACTACTTATACCTCCATATCTCTCCAAAAATCTCTTGGAGGAAAGAGTTTAAAAAGTATAAGGGTGCTTGGAAAATATCAATGGAAATGGCCTTTGGGCACAGGTCATGGAAATAAATACATTTCTTCCTCCTCCATTTTGGATTGGTTCAGATCACCAAGGAAATCATCTCACAATGGTTCTATTATGTGGATGGCCATCATAAACTCTATGGATATCATAACAAAGGATCTCAAATGGAAAGTCATGGATGGAACAAAAATCCTCATTTATAGAGACCCCTGGATAGGAAGTAAAGACTCTCACGACCTTTCAAACATGCACATAGTCTTTAAATGACCAAGGGTTGTTCTATTTGCATCAAATCTATGGTTGGTCAGGATACATTGGTCCATAGTCATGGATTGGGGCTTAACCCCTACAACTGGAAGGAGACTTAGCAAAAGAGTGGACACACTACACATCAACTTTGGAACATAGACTAGTTTCTTTATCTCCATCTAATGACCACTTGGTATGGTCTTCGGCTCCATCTAGTTCCTACAAGACAAAAATTAGGTATCTTACCCTAGCATATGATCCCTTTGCAAATCCCCCCCCTGCCCCCATCACAGGCTAATAAATTATGGAAACATTGCTTCCCATCAAAAACAAAGTTATTCATGTGTCTTTTATTGAAAAATAAAGCCCCCACCTGAGATGTTCTCCAAAAGCAATCATTCCATGATCTAATCCACTACCCTCTTTGCTTGTCAAAGACTAAATCCATTCCCTATATATTCATACCTTGTCATTTCACTAGAATATTTTGGACAAAGATTCACAAGATTATTAGGGACAGTAACATTTAGAATGGAGCCTTGGTGGACGAATTCCTGAAAGCCCTATTAGATCACTAACCAAAAGATTCTCTAAAGGCTCTCCCTCTAGTGGTATGTTGGGGTATATGGATGGAAATAATTAGTGCCATCTTTGAAGACCAAGGCCAGTCATCCATCAGAGTGGATTTTAACAGTATGGCACTATGGGACTCCATGCCTCGAAAATTAAATTCCCAATATATCAATATCATCTTGATTCGATCATTCTGACAGATAAGTCGTGGGCTTATTTTGATGGTGTTGCCCAAAAAAGCCCCTCCATTAGCAGATTTGGTGGTCGTTTATATCACTTTGTCTCGCACTATTTCTCCTTCTCCTTCTATATTGATTTGGATATAAACAACTTTGTTGAGTTATTTTCTTTAAAATTGATCCTACAATTAGTTAAACATTTGCATATTTATGAAATAAATATATATGGGGATTTTATGACAATGGTAAATTGGATGAATGGCAAGTTCCCACTGAAATCACACTCTTCACCCAATTTATCAGAACATCGTAAACAGGTTAAGGAGATTTTCCCACTATTCTTTTACACGTGTAATGTCCCTTCCTAATTGTTTTCCCAAGGTGAGGAGAAACCATTTTTGGCAAGTTTGTTATTTTTGGCTTAATGTAATTTTGATGGAAGAACTTAGGAGAAAGGGGGTCGATGTGCCTTTTAGTGGATTGTGGAGGCCACTCACCCACCCAAAATACACACCCCTTGGAGGCAGCTCGGTTTTCCTAAGTAGGGGATTGAAATATTTGATGGGACCCACGTGGGGCCCAAGGGAGCAAGAATAAATAGAAGGAAGTGAGCAGAATTTGGGGCCTTTTGATCATTTGAAAATTTCATTGTTTCTTTCGCTATTTAGCTAAGATACAAAGTGTTGTTTAGCACAAGAGCTTCCTAAGGAGTGAAGCTCATCCCTCTCTTCGGTGGACTTCGAGTGCCACCCTAGGAGTGCTTCCATTGCCCACATAGAATTGTCATCTTGTGGAGGAAAATTTGCAACAGTATAGTCAGTCATACACCCAGTTCGAACTGCAGATTGGAGGGATTACATCATCCTCACTCAGGACTGCACAATCACTAAAGGGGGACTCTTGGTTGGAGGTTTAGCTAGAGGATTTGGGAGCTGCGTTGTGGAGAAATTGATGGGAATCTGATTTGGGGACGTTTCTTGACTTTGTGGCCGCAAGTTACAGCAGTTCCAGTTACAGACAGTGAGTTACGGTATTGGAGGAGGGCTAATCCCCAAGGGGTCGAATTTGGAGGGTCAAAACCAGAGCAAACCCTTTCTAGGTTTTTGACGAGGATCACAGCCCTAAATTTACGGAATTTTCTGGGCAGTTTTGAGGGGCCAAGTCAGCCAATAGTGTAGAAAAACCATGCCAATCCCCAAGGGGTTGAATTTGGCAAGTCAAAACCAAGGAAAACCCTTTCTTGGTTTTTCTGGGTTTATGGAGAGGAGTACACCTCCAAAGCTGAAAAAAATTTTGGGTTTTTTTGAGGGGGTAAATCAGAGCCAGAAATCAGCAATCATAGTAGTTTTGAGGGAACAACACAGTATTTTGGAGGCAACAAAGATTACATCAGCTGGGCACTATTGTATCATCCACCTGAGGCTTGTAGCTTGCCTTGTGCAAGCCCAGGTGCACTCGTTCCATCTTATATTGTACTCCAGCAATTATAATTAATGAAAATTGGCCAATTTGGTGTTTCGGGCAAATTTTTGTTTACATGTGTGTTTACTGAGTAAATTTCTGTGTTGTAATTGTTGTATGTCTTTTTTATCTCTGTAAATTTCTACTTTGGAACATTACAACATGTCTATAGGGAGAAAATGAAAGAAGTTGATCAACTTTCGAAAAGAAGATTGGCTTTGGCTCAAGGTTAGTAGGAAATTCAAGAAGAAAAAAAGGTGTGTTCAACTTTCTCTATTTATGCCCCTAGGCATAACTAATTCCTTTATGGTTGATCAATATAATGAATACATAAGTATATATATTTTCGCACACGGTAGTGGTCTATGTATCAACCTTTTTTTGGGGATCTATATGCAAATGTTTACATTATGGTTATATTAGCTATAGGCTTTCTTCATTGTTTTTTGGATTATGTTTACCTTTCAAAATGGCTGGAAGTTGGGGTAAGAAGCTTACATAGGTAGCAGTTTTGGGGAACTTATGTTAAAATTTGTCTTCTTACACACTTAAAATGGCAATTTGGAACAATTATGCAGAAACAAGGAACCTTCGAGCTATATATTCTAGAATTTTGATAGATGGTAGGGTAATAAATTGCAAATTTTACTTGCTTTTTTTAATACAAGAAATATTGAGCTTGGAGAAATTCTACATAAAATGACGAGTGATTTGGGCACATTTTATAGTCTCATTTTTTATTAAAAAAAATGTAAAGAATGCATAGTTGAAACTCTATGGGTTATAACCCATTGGAATGTTATTAAGCATCTGTGCAAATGCATTTTATTTTGTCCATAAATGAAATACAAGATTATTTTCCTTGGGGAAAAAATTATAAGGTTAGTGAGTCATGTGTTAATGTAATTATCATAAATGTAAATATATATTTAAACTTCACACTTATTCAATAAATTTACAAGTTGTGTTTTTAGTACTACCATTTGACACTTATGTTGTACATGTGTGCCCATAATTATTGCAACGTGTATGACTATCTGTTGCTCATTCCCATGAATTTTTGTAATCGCTGTAAAAATTCATGGCTTAGAGGGATTCATGGATGAGAGAATTACAAAGAGATTGCATATTCACTTGAGTGAATACCATGCTACAAGCCATACTGAGACCATCTAGACTATGAATTTCCAAATAAAGTAAACAATATTCAAAATTTTCGAGCCAAATAAATTTGGAAATATTCATAGGAAATCTAGAGAAAAAACCTTCTCCAAAATTAAGAACTAAAAGACCATTAAAATCCCTAGTGCTTGTAATTTGCTTGAATTAAGCGCCCCTTGGTGCTATGAATTCATATAAGTGCAATTCCCTTCTCTTCCATAAAACAAAAAACTCTACGTAATAACATTAATTTGAAATAGGGTGGCAGAGGGGGAGGGATTTTCTTAAATACTGATGGAAATTGGGAAATTAAGTTTGCTTGAAGTTTGGGCCAAAAAATGAACAATCTTGTTGAAATGAACAGGCTTCTCTTCAGAATCCAATTCGAAAAAGAATGAGATATCTCTTCCATAGTCATCTTGGGGTACTCCTCATCACAATTCAACATCTCCATCTAGGCTATCTTCCAAAGAAAAATCTTCTCTCCCTTCTTATTCGAAGAATTAATGGAATCCTATAATAATTCTTGCATAAGTCCTACTTTCACATTCTTCGTAGCCTAAACAAAGAAGTTGATGTTCAGCGAACCTTTCCTATCGACTGGATGAAGGACAATGCAACATCAATGGATCTCTAAGTTTGAAATTGATCCCATGATCTCTCCAAAGAAATTTCCTTACCCCACCTCTCTCATTGGAAATTAAGAATTAAACCAAATCACATGTTAAGATATTGAAAATGAGAGAGAGTATTCTTCCAAGCCCCTTTTGCGTCCCCTCTTGGAATGCAATCTAAAGAACAGCAAGTGGAATCAATCACAGGTCCTATCAGATGAGATGGAATCTAGTGGGAAGATGTGTCAGGAGTGCAATTACTTAAGGCATGTGAACAAGATTATCTTTGTACTCCTATGCTCATCGTCTCATATCTTCATACCAAGCTAGTTGGTACATAAGCCGATCAAATTTATGATAAATGAGATGGTGTAACCCCTGAAAGTTTGGGATCCCACTAATTTGAGAGTAGCATTCAATACATATGATTCCATGCTTATGAGGATGAAATTGGGTTGAATCATTACTTATGGGAATTTCTATGATTATTTATATGTCTTACGTGTTCAATCCTTCAATCTAGGTGACGAGGCTCTCTAGCTTGAAGGGTGGAATTTCTCTTGGCCCTCCTCGCTCTTAAGGAAAAGGTGGGGAATCTCCATCCTCTCTACCATAACATCAAGCTCCAACCATAATTCATCTAAGCGCAAGGTTGTGAATTCCAATTCTCCTAGGATTACAAATTTAGAAATTCAAATTTCCTTAGAGGAGGGTCCTAATTCTGCTTGGAAGTATACTCACAACAAGTTCAGTGCAGAAGCATGAGTGGAAAGTAAGGGTTAGTTGCCTGGTTCTTCGTCTCAATCTTCAATGCTAAGGTGGTTTGTTGAAGCTCTTTCTCTCTTTGTGGTCTAATTTTTTGGGTTTATGCCCCTCTACACCTCTCTGTTTACGGAGTCCTCTTTGCTCGATATTCTCCTCTTCGCAGTTTTGGACCAATACTCAAAATGAAGAATAATAGTGCTCCCTCTTCTACCTGGGGTAGCTCTGGCCCTTTTCATCACTGCCTGCATCCTCCAATTGATAGGCAAGAAGAGATTAATGACCTTCGTCAACAAATATGCCAACAATTAGAGAGCATTCTCTTCCTAGTTGAAGAAGTTCAGAAGCATCAATAAAGAATTCAACAGCTAGAAGACGACCTTGACTGGATTCGACACCATCTTACAAGCATGCAATTCCAGAGAACTCCTGAAGAAAATCGAGGCATGACCAACAGTGCCATTTGGGGGCCCTCGAAAAAGATATCCATCGATCCTCCTCTATATATGTTTGGTCCATATAAATGTATTTCCTCCTCTACATATGTTTGGTCCATATAAATGTATTTTGTTATGCATCCAATATTGTTAAGCCTACAATAGTGGTAGTTTTTGTATTTGGTATGTTAGAAGTAGTAGAGTAGAAGTCAATTTTGAAATGCTTCTCATAATCAACTATGAAGCTCCTACATACTATAATAAATTTTAAAACTTCCCTAGTATTTTGTTGTTTCCAGGCACATATTTAACGGAAAACTTTCTCATCCTTGTAAAAATAACACAAATTTGAACCAATAGAGCATAAAAACACCCAAATTGAAGAAATGTTAAACTAACAAAACTTTTAATCGAATAGACAGACTTAACTAATAAGAAATCCATTGTAGTAGGTGCAAGGGGAGGGGGTTTTCAGTACTCATAAAAAGTAGACCAAGGAAAGATATCCCCAACAAACAAACATACCTTGTGGGAGTTCAATGTTTTCTTACCAACAAATTCTTTTACTTCATTCCATTCCAGTAGCTCTTAATCCCATTGGGACCAAGAAAATCACCTCACCAAAGTTCATAATCGTGTGAAGACATGGCTTTGAGCATATCACAAATAGACCCCAATCTCTTCCCATAATTTCCTTTATGAAATGGTCATGTTATCGCATGTTGAACCATGTGATGCCTTAAATTTTTTATGTGTCGCTTCAACCTCATGTTGATTTGTTTTGGAAAGGGTAGATCATGCTTGTTTCCCTTGTTTCCAATGAACCCTTCTTTTAGGAGTGTGGCTTTATTAACAAAAACATTTATGGCTTCATTATTCTTGTGGAGTAAATGAAAGAATCTAATAGTAGAGAATTTAAACACCTCTTTTTTTTCTCAATCTAATACTTAATCTATGATATTGTTTACAATAAATTTCTTTGAGATTGTTTTACCTGTGACAATATTTGAATATTTAACCATAATCAATGATTTTAGCTTCAATGGCTAATCTCAACCCTTATATTAAATCATACGTTTTTGCTATATTATTAGAAGCAATACCTAGACCCCAAGTAATTGATAAATTTATTGTTCCTTCGAGGCATGTAATATCCCCTTGCATCAGCCACCCTAAAATAAAGTTTTGATCTTAAAATTTGCTAAATGACGTAAAATCTTGTTAATTGAGTGTAATTGAAATTACTATTAAAAAATCATTATTCTTACCCATGCTTAAATCCACCTTCTCACATGTTTACTCTTGTGTTTCTTAATGCATAGATGGTTATATTTATATTAATAGAAGGTTGTGAAAAGAAGAAGTAGATAGGTGCATGAATTCAAAAACATCCTTACATCATTAAAAAATTTAAAATATAATTGTATGTCCTCCTTATACAAAAATGGACCTAGAGGACACTTAATTTGTTGAAGAAACAACTTGTATATATCTTAAAATATACTCCTTAGAAGGAGATGAATTTGAAAAACATTAAAAAGCATTAGGTATTACAATTTCAAATCTAGGTTGACCGAGTTTTGATCACCTTCAGTCTACCCTTGATTTACCTGCTCTTGGATGATTGTGATCTCTTATATATATTTGCATATGAACGTTTGGAAGATTGCCTTTGAATTGATGGAATGGGAATTAGGGTTGCAATACATTGCTTCAGTAGGTGCTTTTCATTTTTTAAATTGAATATCTCAGCCCCATAAGTTGATAGAGATCTAAAGATGAAATTGATCTCTTGATCCATGCTTTATTTTGAATTACTTGAAGATGCATCATCTGCTCTAATTCAACATGATTCTTTTTAATTTGGTTTTTCAAATGAGGATAGCCAAAGTGTTTTTTAAGAGGTGAACGAGGGGAATATCTGCACCACATTGTATGGGTGGAGATGAAAATTCAAGAAGACCAATAAGGAGAGGATAAATAGGGTTCTTCACTATGAGTGATAAGCCACATAGTTATAAGAGGCTAGGTGTTGGAAAAATAAAAATTGTAAGAGGCAGAGCATAAAGAAACACAATGACTCTAATAAGCATGGGACTTAGGGTGATTGAAGAACATAACAACAAAATTCATATGCAGTTGGGCAAGACAAAGAGATAATGATCTAGTAAGTTGGTTCTAAGAGTAAATGCCTTAAGGGGATTAAGGGCCACTTGGTCTTGTCAGTAGCCAAGAGAGGCAACCAATACACTGGAAAAGGTAACTGAGCACTACCATATGAATGCTTGTAGATAATTGTGAGCCAAAAATCCTGAGGAAATTGCCCATCACACACTCTTAAAAGATCCCACCTTGGTAATCATGACAAAGACAAGGGTAACAAATAATGAGATGATGAAAAATTAAGGTATGATTTTTCCCATGTGATCAGGTGGAGGAGTTTTAGAAATAGACATGACAAATGGCATGGGAATGAGATGATGAAATTTGAGGGATTCATATAGTGGAATATTAAGGAGGGATTCAACTTAAACCATTTTTGGAGTTCAATTAACATAAATAAAGGGATTTCTTTATGGAAGGTGGATCTCTTGTTTCTTGAAAGAGGTGAGGAGAACTCCTTGCAATAGGGAGGATGGCTCTTTTATTAATGCGTCAACCCTATCATTGTATTTCTATAGGATATGATGAAATTTTATTTCTTCAAAATTTAGAGTCTTTTGTTATACTCTAGTGATGTTCCAATCCAATATCAAACGATTGTTCTTCTTACAAACTTTCATTACTTTAATGATGATCTCTGAGTCCCTTACAACCACTAACTTATTTACTTTTCATTCGCTTACAAATCATAGCCATGAATGAAGTAAATTATTCAACTTGGTTGTTACACATGTATCTTAAGTCTCAAGAAAAGTCAATTTTCCTTATTACATTATGATTTATTATAACCAATCTTGCTCTTACCACCCCTTTTATCACATATTTACGTTTAATAAACCCATATATATATTTTCGAGGAAATAAATCAACTTCTCTCTCAACTCGACAGCGAGAGTGAGGTTGTTAGTACTAGGCCAATCCATAGGCATATTCACTTAAGAGTTCACGAGGCTTGAAGTGAATACAACAATATTCATAAGCATGAAGCCATTACGACAATATACATAGGCATGAAGCCATTACAACAATATTCATCAAGGCATTACATCTCATCATGTCACTAGCGAGGATTTGAACTTACGTGGGGAAGATAACGACCATTTTGCTCAACCACCCCAGACAACCCTAATTGGCAAAAACTTTTGAGCATTAAGGATGGCCAGGGGAAAGAAATTAGCCTCCCCCTATTGATTTTTTCCTTGCCAATTCAAGATCAGGTCTATGTCTAAAATCACGATCACAAACACACTAAAATGCCACAACACAAACCCTTTGCACAACATAAAATGTACAACATTGAATCAATTTAGTACACAAGAGAATTTTTCGACCCAAAAACTTGTTATATTACAAAATTTAATACAACAAACATTGGGATCTTGTACCAGGGATCATGGACCTTACAATTAGCCCTGATATAAGAACAATTAGGGCTTGATGTCAACAACTTATGACACTCAAACTATCCTTGAACAAGACACACTTGACTTACTTGTTGAATGATATCTCGACTCAGCCGTTTTGGTCCATGTACCTTGAACACCTAACAGGTCCTTTTGCCAACTCTTCTACTGCTCACAAGTATTTATGTTGCTCCATAATTGCTTGGATCTTCAACTGACCAAAATACCTTTATCAATCCTCCTGCTACTCTAAGATGATTGATCTTAGGCTCCACTAGCCAAATTTCCCTCTAGTAATGACAAGGCTACTCCAATCTCACTGCACTTAGGGTCTTCAAATATCCCCCCTTATCACTGATTTCACTAAACTAGGGCACAATATGAGTGCCCTCAAACCATCACTCTCCTACTCCAAATATGACAAAACTTAGGGCACATATAAAAAAAACCTCATAGTAGTCTCCTTTCTCCACCAAGATGATTATCCCTAGTGTACACAAGGCATACCACATATATGAATTTGTCTCAAATTACATAGAACATAGGGCTCCTTCACTGTTGTCCAAAACTCATATGGACATGCCTCTACTTCCAGCACTCTCCTCCACAAATCTAGCATTAACACTTCACTCGATGACAACCCCTTCACCTTTATCCCACTTCTCACCTATACCCTTAATCAAAGAAATAAAGCAGCCTCATTTGATTCCTAAACCAACTCACTTGATCTTAGAGATATGTGACCCTCATTACAATAACCAACCATACCTCTTCTCACTCCCTTCAAGGTCTCCATCGTCTCCAATCATGCACATAAATCAAGAGAGAAGGTGAACAAAATATAGGCATAATCTTAGATGATTGTCATACACAGAATTAGCCCTAATCTAGGGCATGAATCATATAAATAAACCTCCAAAACTACACAAAAACATACCTTCTTGAGGGCCGAAAATTCACAAAGATTCTTCTCCTCTAAGCTGGGAAAACTTGTCTACCATTCCAAACATAAGACATACCTTCTTGCTTTAATTTTCATCCTGCTTAGGTTTTTTTCCTTTTTGAGGCTATTCACACTTCTTGAGGGCAGATTCTCATGAGAAGAGATGCTTGGATTGATGTCTCAAATGATCGTAAACTCATATCTCCTTATAGTATTCTATGGTGGTGTCAACTAGCCACCAAGGGTTGTGTCTTGGAGCTCAAGCTTACTTGAGCTTACACATAAAAACCCAATATCTTAAGAAATGAGTTTATTTCATTTGTTTTAGCCATCATCATTGAATCCTTAGGTGCCCCTTAGTCCATCAAGGGTGCTCCACAGGCATTTAATGAATAAACAATGATTTTTTCACTTGGCCTTGCACCCACAACTTTGGGTACAAAGCCCACCACTTGGGTACATGGCCCATGAAGCTTCATTTCCGTGGGTCAAGTCCTCAAAAACCTAGTACCCCAGGGGTTATGGGAGTACCTACCAAGCTACACATTTCACCACTCCCTCTTAGTGAGGGAGGTACTTCCACCTCACGGAAGTATCTTGCCATCGTCGGTGACACTAGCCCAATCTTTGGCGTTCACACTGCAACATACCCTATAGAATGAACTGCACTCTTCTTAGTATTGTCTCTGCCACCATAAGCTTCTCTCTTATTCTTCTCCTGAAATGCTTTCAGGATATTCCACAGTTCCTTCTTGCCAGTTGTAGAAGTACCCTTGCTCCCAACTGACCATGCACTATTCCTAGGTTGCAGATTCTCCCTATGAATCTGTATACTCCTGCTCGAGTTTAACTCTATTTGAGTCTCATGAACCTACTTCTTTCCTTGATCTATAGGCTTTCCTGTCAACTGATATAAACCATGCTCTCTAACTCCAATGATAGCTCCAACACAGTTAGAGCCTTTAGGCCTGAGCTTCACTTTCCCATCCTATAAAATCACCTCAAACCCCTTCACCTAGATCACTGAGACAGACATCACATTGTATCTAAGCTTTGGTACCCGCATTACATCTTGAACTCTCAACAACCCACCTAACTCCATCCTGAATCGCATAACACTTGATCCTCTGATTGCTTTTTTAATCTTTTCACCAACTTCCATGTGCAACTTTGAGTCCATTCAGTTAGAGTCTCAAAAACTTCAAATGAACCTGTCATATGCTTTGATGCTCTGTTATCCACGTACCATGTAGTCTCATCGATGGAAGCCTCAGAGAAATGAGAGACTAAAGAAATATCCTCCTCCAACAAGATTGAGAGGTCATCCAACTTAGAAGATGTAGTAGCACCAACTACTTCCTTCTCCTTCCTCTTCTCATTGTCTCCCTTCTTCTTTTGTGGACACTTGCTTGAATAATGACCATATTTGCCACAGGTATAACACTTTAGATTTCTCAAGTCCTTCTTTGACTTACCCTTAATCTTCCCTACAAAATCCACATTATTTTCATAAGTCTCCTTCTTCTTATGATGGTCCTCGTCTCGCAGTTCCTTCTAGATGAAGTCATCTTGTAACTTGTTCCAATCTAGCAGCTTTTCTAAAGCGACGATCCCTTTGATAAATGGCTTCCACTCCTCGGAAAATCCCTTCAAATCAGTCCTCACCAATTTAGTATTTGGAACAATTTCACCAATGGCAGAAAGCTCATATTACACTTGAGAAAGTCTCTTCAAATATGTATCCACACCTTCACCATCCAACATCCTCGTGTTCTTCAACTTATCTCTCAATGCCAACAGATAGTTTTTGTTCTTATTCTGGAACAAATCCCAAAGAACTTTCCACATCTCATGGGAAGTGTTCTTCACGATCATGAGGTATCAAGTGATGTTTGACACCATCTAGGATGATGAACTTATTCTTTGTATCTAACTCCTCATACACTTCCAAATCCTTAGGGTATGTTGGCTTTTTGATCTCCTTGTCGATAAACTCCCAAAGCTCATTCACTAGTAAGACCAAATTGATCCTTTCCTTCCAAGGACTATAGTTGGACAACCCATCCAACCTATCGTCATATCTCAAACTAGTGGACAACTTCACCATGTTGTTGGTCCTTCCACAACAAGGTAACCAACTCCCTCTTGAGCTATATGTTGTGCGTACTCTGATTCAACTGTTCCTTCAAAGTAGCTCTAAAACCATGTTGATTTTTTGCTTGGCACTTTAGAATCAGTTCTATGTCTAAAATCACGATCACAAACACACTAAAATTCCACAACACAAGCACTTTGCACAACAAAAAATGTACTATAGTGAATCAATGTAGTACACAAGAGAAATTTTCAACCCAAAACTTATTATATTAGAAACTTTAATACAATAAACATAGGGCTCCCATACCAGGGATCATGGCCCTTACAATTAGCCCTAATACAAGAACAACTAAGGCTTGATGTCAACAACTTATGACACTCAAACTACCCTTGAACAAGACATACTTGACTTACTTGTTGAAGGAGATATCAAATCAACCCTTTTGCTCCATGCACCTTAAACACTTGGCAAGTCCTTTTGCAACCTCTTTTGCTACTCACAAGTAGTTTTGTTTTTCCAAAATTGCTTGCATCTTCAACTAACCATATTTCCTCTATCAACCCTCCTGCTGCTCTAAGATGACTGATTTTAGGCTCCACCAAACAAATTTCCCTCTAAAAACAATAAGGCTACTCCAATCACACTACTCTTAGGGTCTTCAAATATGCCCTCTTATCAATGATTTCACTGAACTAGGGCACAATAATTCTACCCTCGACCATCACTTTGCTACTCCAAAAATGACAGAACTCAGGGCACATATAATAGCCCTCAAAATAGTCTCCTTTCTCCACGAAGATGATTGTCCTTAGGGTACACAAGGCAACCCACACATCTGAATTTGTATCCTGAAATTACATAAAACTTAGGACTCCTTCACTATTGTCCAAAAATCCTATGGACATACCTCTACTTCCAACACTCTCCTCCACGAATCTAGCCTTAACACTTCACTCTAGGACAACCCTTTCTCCTTTTTCCCACTTCGCACCTCTACCCTTACGCAGAGATGCAACTTGCCCTCACTTGATTCCTAAACCAACTCTCTTGATCTCAAAGATATGCGGCCCTCATTACAGTGACAAGATAAACCTCTTGTCACTCCCTTCAAGGTTTCGACCTTCTCTAATCATGCACAGAAATCAAGAGTGAAGGTGACCAGAATATATGCACAATCTTGAATGACTGCAATACATAGAAGAAACCCTAATATAGGGGACAAATCACATAAATAAACCTCCAAAACTACACAAAAATGTACCTTCTTGAGGGCAAAAAATTCACATAGATTCTTCTCCTATAAGCTCGGCAAACTCGTCTATGATTCCAAACATAATACAAACCTTATTTATTTATTTTCTTCCTCCTTAGGTTTTGTTCCTTCTTGAGGCTATTCACACTTCTTGAGGGCATATTCTCATGAGAAGAGATGTTTGTATTGATGTCTCGAACAATCACAAGCTCATCTCTTCTTATAATATTCTATGGTGGTGTCAATTAGCCACCAAGGGTTGTGTCTTATAGCTTAAGATTACTTGAGCCTACACATACAAACCCACTACCTTAAGAAATGAATTTCTTTCATTTTTTTTAGCCACCATAATTGAATCCTTAGGTGCCCCTTAGTCTATTAAGGATCCTCCACATGCATTCAGTAAATAAACAATGAATTTTACACTTGGTCTTGCACCCACAACTTCGGGTAAAAAGCCCATCACTTGGGTACATGGCTCACGAAGCTTCATTTTCGTGGGTCAACTCCTCAAAAACCTAGTACCCCAACAGTTGTGGGAGCGCCTCCCAAGCTACACATTTCAACACCCCCCAACCTAACGGCAAGAGAGAGGTTGTTGGCACTTGGTCAACCCAATGTATAGACTCACTTAAGAGTGCAACATAGTTACTATATTTCAAAGCTACAACATGTCAAACTACAAGACTTGAACCTGGGTGGGAAGGATCATAATGATTATGCCCAAGCATCCAAGTTAAACTCAATTGACAAAGAAGAAAAATGAGGACATGGGGATGGGCTTTGGTCCACTTATGTGTGCACAGGTCATGAAATCATTTACTATGGTCTCTCTTGGTGCAACCACATGTTCGACAACTACCTCAAGGTGCCCCATGGCTCCAAGAAAGTCCTTATAAAAATTAAACCTTGCCCAATAATAAAAAACTCCTCACTTTTTACCAATAGATCAAAACCCTTGAGTCTATTATTAACCAGCCTAGATCCATCTTAACACCGAATCTATCAAGCACCGAGATGGATTAAATCTCTCGAGGTGCAGACCAATTTTTTTGAGTGCAAAACTTGAGGAAAGGTTTGCACCTCAGGAGATTTGATCCCTCTCGGCGCTTGATAGATCTGGTGTTAAGATGGATCTAGGCTAGTTTCAGTCGTGTGCGATCATACAAAATTTGTTGAACATCTAATTATTTTTATCATTTTAAATATGCTAAATATTTCTAAGATTAATTTGGTAAATTTAATTTAAAAATTGCATAGTTACTTCAATTTGTTGAGATGAGAGAGAGACTCTGTTAGTAACTTGAATGATGAAAAATGATGAAATACAAATTTTGAGTGCAAAGTGTCAATGTAACAATTTTGATAAGATAGAAAATGTGAATACTAAGAATATAGTCAATTACAAACAATCTTCATTGCAATCAATCTAAAACTATTTGGAATCACAGACCATTCAAACCCCAAATAATTTTCAATGGTAGTTATTTTCTATTACAGCGTTTGAATGCAAAGTAATTAACAATGTTGAATGATGGAAAATGGGAATAATAAGAATGTACCCAATTATAAATAGTTTATAGTTTCAAGAAGCAAACATTTTATTTAGGATGAAAATTCAAGTATTGTATTTATGGTTGAATAATTTTTATGTGCTTACACTGAGAGAGTGTGTGTATGTTTTGGGGGTGAGAAGGAGATGCAAGGGGAGATAGAGATATAGATGGGGGGGAGAGGGAAGAAGAGAGAGACAAAGACAGGGATGGAGGAAGAGATATCGATATGGAGAGAGAAATGTTAGAGAGAGAGAGAGAAGGGGAAGAGAAAGAGAGGGAGGAGAGAGGGAGGGGAAAGGGAGGGGGGGAGAGTGTGTATGTTTAGGGGCTAAGATAGAGATATAGAAAAGGAGAGACAATGGGAGATAGAGATATAGATGGAGGAGGTAGAGATGTGCTTACATTGAAATCAATGCACACTATTAATTTAATTACTTTGAAATTAATGTGCATCATACATCTTGTTGCATCAAATCAGAAATCAACATCTACACTAAAATAAATGCATCTAGTGCAAACAATCAAATAGGATTAGAAATCAACATCTAAACTGAAATCAATGCATCTAGTGCAAGCAATCAAATAGGATTAGAACTCAATAGCTACACTGAAACCAATGCATCTAATGCAAGCAATCAAATATGAGTAGAAATCAACATCTACGCTGAAATCAATACATCTAGTATAAGGTATTTAATATGATTAGAAATCGACATCTACACTGAAATCAATGCATCTAGTGCAAGCGATCAAATAGGATTAAAAATAAATATCTACACTGAAACCAATGCATCCTGTGCAAGCAATCTAATAGGAGTAGAAATCAACATCGACATTGAAATCAATGCATCTAGTGTAAGGTATTAAATAGAATTATAAATCGACATCTACATTGAGATCAATGTATATAGTGCATGTGATCAAATAGGATTAGAAATCAACAACTATATTGAAATCAATACATCTATTTTAGTGAAAAAATAAAATATTCATCACTTTCTATATCTAACTTCTATGTATGTATTTTTCTTTGTGATACTCTTTCTTCTTCCCTCTCTCTCCACCTTCCATTATGTGTCTTTCTCCCTCCCCCTCTCCTTCTCTCCCTTCCCCTCCCTCTCTCCTCTGTCTCACTCTATCTGCCTCTCCCTAACTTTCTCTATCTTTCTCTTCTTTCCTCTCTCCCCCTGCCATCTATATTTATACTTCCCTCCATCTCTCCTTATTTGTCTCTCTATCTCAACCCCCTAAACATATATCACGCTCTCAAACTCTCTCTCCCCATATCTATCTATCTATCTATCTGTCTCTCCCTCTTCATTTCCCTCTCTATCTCTTCCCCTACTCTCTCTCACTGCCTCCTCCATCTATATCTCTATCTCCCGTCTATCTCTCTTCATCCCTCTCTCACTTTGCCTCTCTCTTCTACCCCCTCCCCCACCCCATCTATATCTCTATCTCCCCTTGTCTCTCCTTCTCACCCCCAAAACATACACACTCTCTCTCCATATCTATCTTTCTCTCTCTTTCTCCCTCTTCCTCTCCCTCTCTCTCTCTATCTACCTCTCTCTCTCCCCCTCACTGACTCTCCATCTCTCCCTTGCCACTCCCTCTCCACCTTTCTCTCTCTGTGTCTTTCTTCCCCTTCCAACTCCATCTCTCTCTCCCTCTCTCTCTCGCCTCTCTCTCAAGTCCTCTCTCTCCCCTTCTCTCCCACCTCCCTTTGTCTCTACCCCCATCATACACACTCTCTCTCCATCCTCCAACTCTGTCACTATCTCCCTCCCTCTCTACTTCTCTCTCTCCCCCTCTCTACCCCCTCCATATCTATGTCTCCCTGTCTCTCTCTTCCCCTTCTTTCCCTATCTTTATCCTCTCCTTTTCTCTCTCTTCCCTTGTCTCCTCTCTCCCTCATTCCATCTTCATCTCTTCCTTGTCACTTCCTCTCTTCCCCCCTCCAAATCCATCTTGCTCCCTCCTCTTTCTCTTCATTTCTCTCTGTCACTGTGTCTCTCACCTTTGTCTCTCTCCCGCAATCTATTCCCCCTTCCATCTCACTCTCTTTCTTAAATATGATCCCATTGTATTGTATTTAAGAAAGTATCTAAATTAATAAAAAAAACATAATTGGTTGTAAAATATTAAAACTATATTTTGGATCAATCATGTTAAAGAAAATAAAATAATAATAAAATTAAAATAATCATGCACTATCTTTCCTCTATCATTGTTAATCACTTTACTTTCTCACTTCACTTGGATCCTTGGTTGAGATGCATCTATCCTAGTTATTTATAATATTATTTATATTATATAAATTCCACATATGTAAATAATAAAAGTATTCTCATTTTTTAATTTATTAAAACCTCCATTTAATCTCTATGAAAATATTGTTAGTGGTCGTGAGGATGGAGGGTTTAGATATACCTCAAAAAAAATGTTATAAATTAAATTAAAATAAATATTTGTAAAATATTTTTATTTTGAAATAAGTTATTTTTTTGGGCATGTGGTATTGATAAGCCATCGTATTGGCCCATGATATTGTAACAATTAAAATCCTAGATCCATAACATAATAATCAAAAGTCTAGATGGCCCATGGTATTGATAAACCATGGTAGTAGTCCATGTTATTATAATTTTCTTCCCTCCTCTCCCTCTCTATCTTTCTCTTGTGGGTATTGGCCCATGGTATTGTAAAAAAACTACTTAGAAGTTAATCATATCCATGGTAAATATTCATGATTAAAAATATTTTCATATTGTAAATATTAAGTTTTTGTCCACTTATTAATTAAATTTATAGATGGAACACATCTATATTAATTGCTACAAATATGTTGTGCTAGGTCCCTATAATACTAGTGATTACCCCATTACTATTGTAGTTGTATCCCTTATTAATATTGTTGTGCCCCTATTGTCCCCATATTTTTATTGCTGTGCCCCATAAAATCCATCTATTGTTATTTTTGTGGCTTTATATTATTATTGTTAGGTCAACTGGGTTATATTGTGACTCCTTATACTCCTATATATAGAAAGGAGGTTTTGTCATTTGTATCATCCAAGAATTGTTCATTTGTGTAATGTAAAGGAGGTTGCCCCTCGAAGAGGGCTGAATTCTAAGGTGTTGATCTCTCTTTTCTATCTTTTTGTGAGCTGGTTTCATAACATTTGGTATTAGAGCTTTGGATTCTAGGGTTTCACTGCTCCAAATAGGTCATCGTGGCATTTTCGCTATAACTTTTTTTCTGCGACGTTTCAGAAGCAAAAAAAACCCATTTGAGACAAAATCGCACTAAACCTCGAGTCCGAATTTCAGAGCTTTTCGCGCTATATTTGCAGAGATATGATCTGAGGAAGTTGGTCTTTTTGCAAACTCCTGAATTACATTCCAAACAGGTGACCTGGGGAAAATCGTCATAACTTTCTCTCTGAGCATTGGATTGAAATTTTGTAAGCAGGTACAAAAAGAGGATGGACTGTAGTTTCCTGTATATATTTTTCAGTGCCAAAGGCTGAAACAGTGACACGTGGAACTTCATACAAGTTCACTCTTCTGGAAAGGTCTATAATCAGCTCATCTTAGGAGATTGTGCATAACTCTTTCTTGGAGAATCCAATTTGGATCAGACTGGTGGCATTGGAAAGAGGATGCAGAGGGCTACTACAAATCGCCATTTCAAAACTAGATGATCCAAAATTATAGAGATACATCAGATTCAATATCAAGCTCCTACAAAGTGAAAAAAGGTGTGTAGTTTTTTAAAAATTTTGCATAAGCTTGGTTTCAAAAATTAGTTTGAAGGAATTCAAAGGGCATAGTAAAGCATTATTATCGGTAATTGATTCCCCGAGGAAAGAAAATGCAAACACCTAGTAAGCAACCTGAAAGCTCTAGCATGACTCATGAAGAAGAGGAAGAAATGCAACATGATATATCAAAATTACGAGACCAAGTGCAACAAGTGTCACTCGCACAAAAAGTAATAGAATCTAAGATGGATGGTTTAAAGAAAGATGTAGAAGCTAAGATGGATTGTTTAAAGAAAGGTTTAGAAGCTAAGATGAATGATGTGGAAGCTAAGATGAACGATTTCAAAATAGATTTGAAGACATATTTGAAGACAAGCATGGAAGATTTGAAGACTGGCATGGAAGATTTGAAGGCAGATTTGACAAAGTTTCTACAAGAAATGCTTACTAACGGTGAAAGGGTAGTAAAGGAAACTCATGATGAGAACAAAAGAAATGTTAATCATGATTTCATAGACTCTAATGTTGGATCAAAGACCCACCATATTCCAAAAATCGATATGAGGAAATTTGATGGCAAGGATCCCGCATCATGGATATTACAGATGGAGCAATTTTTCAATCTCAATAATGTGCAAAACACACAAAAGGTGCGTATTGCAACTTTGTATTTGGAACCAAATTAGTTTGTATGGTATCAATGGTTTTGCTTTCATAAACAAATTATCACTTGGGCAATTTTTACGGAAGAATTGACAGCACATTATGAGGATACAAAAGCAACACTTTTTTTAGCCAATTGATAAGTCTCAAACAAAAGGTTTCAATAATGGAGCACATTGAGGAGTTCCAAAAATTAAACATAAGGGTAAATAATATTCTAGAGGATCATAGGATTGATGTATTCATAGGGACTTTAAAGGATAATATCCAACATGATGTTCGCCTTTGGGAACCTGATTCATTAGAGAAGGCATTCAGGTTAGCAAGAAAAATGGAAAGCAAAATTATG
>APFE030972174.1:46774-60152 GCA_000404065.3 Pinus taeda
CACCTTATAAATGCTCATTAGTGCAATATTCGCCTAAAGATCTTTTAAATCATGCAATGGGCGTACCAGCGGCCGAGCGGGAATGATTATGCCTTAATTGTCATTAACTTCGAGCTTTCCAATCATTCTAACGGCTTTTCCTTGAGAACTGTGCCTTATCTTATCGGATCGGGGAGGGGCGCGAAGATAGTTTTAACAATGTTTCGAATGCTGCTGATCGTCGATCGCCGATATCGGATCGGGGAAAGGCTTATGCGCATTAAAGATTTAACAAGAGAAACCACCGATCGCCGATCGCCGATATCGGGTCGGGGAAACGTCTATGAGCAATACTTGATGTACGAAGGGAACCGCCGATCACCGATATCGCCGATGGCTTTATCGGGTCGGGATTTTATCGATAAGCATGATAATGGTGCTCAAGGGAACCGCCAATCACCGATATCGCCGATAGCTTTATCGGGTCGGGGCTTGACCGATGGGCGCGATAGTGAATCACAAGGGAATGCCGATGGCCGATATCGCCGATAGCTTTATCGGGTCGGGGAGAGCCTTTTGTTTGCTTGACGCATACATATTTTCTTTATTTCCAATGTTTTTAAAGAGATATTGCTTTCCTTGGATTTATTGGATTTTTATAAAGTAAGGATTATTGACATCATCTTTATTTTGAAAGGGACCCATTTCATATTTTAATGGTCTTTTGAATAATAATAATGTGACATGGGGGGTTGTTTTGCTAGGCACAACAGTAGCATGAAGAGCATTTCAACAAATTTTAAGAATTAAATAAGGTGAGACTAAATAATCTGAACAATGCCATGAAATGGAATGGAATGCAAATGAAGACTCTGCTGAAATCCACACAATGAACAGGACTACAATGCAATGTAATGAATAACAAGAATCAAGTGAGGAGCGCTATGCTATGCTTCCCTGTTGTTTTGTTTTGTTCCCTACTTTCCACCACTCATACAGCTGTGAAATTAAATTAGAAAAAATCAAGATCTAATAATAACAGCGGGCATGCATGCAGCCTAGCCCGTAAACGGAAACAATACCTCGTAATAATAGAAAGCTTCCCTTAACTTAAAAAATCTTCGAGCTTTATCCATTTGTAAATCTGGATACAAAGTTGGTTTTTGACAGCCTCATGCTTAGAAATCAATCATCCCTGTAATGTGTAACAACTGCCTGTAAACTCGGCAATGGTATTACAGCTAATAAAAGTTCAATGGCAACAACAAACCTTGAACCCCAGACATATGAGCTGGTAATATTGAGCAATTATTTGGCTGGCCCCTGCAGGGTACAAGGTCATGACTTTAATTCAAAGATGTTTTGTCCAAGGGAAACATCCAAATATCCCATTGACCTAATAAATTGAAATGAAATACATTGATCATCAACTAAGAAAATTTGATTTATCCTTTGGAGAAGTTGAGGGTGAAGGTGGGCTGATCGACCCCCAAATAGTTGATGGGAAAGATAAGATCTTCTGGGAGGTCGTGCTTTGCTCTCCAGATAACCCATCCATTTCGGCATAGACAAGTCCATACTTGTGCCCGCTCACGTTTATGCTCTTCACCAATGGAAGCCGAAAATCCCATTCTAAATCAGGATAGAGGAATGGTGCAATAAATCTGCCACTTGTCGCGTCCATATGTATGGGTGTGTCCCACCTGCAACCATCGGATGCAGTCAACGATCATGACCACAGTCACAATTTTCAACCTGGTTAGTCCTATTCAATGAGCGGGTAAATCGAAGGAGCTCTGATAGCTCACCCTATTTCCTTGTTTTTCTATAGGAGGAGATCATTCAACAGCTTGACATTTCCGAACTCGCCATTGTAAGTAGAACCCAAAATCGTTGCCACACAAATAGTGTTCTCGTCAACCATATCAACAGATTTGACGAGATCCATCACATAGTAGCCCTCTTTCAATTTAACTTCTTTCAGCTCTACTTCAAAATATCGAGCAAATTTCTCCCAACAAACCTCCTGGACGAACTCTGTTATCAACGGCTTATGTTTTTATGTTGCTGATGATTGACATGTTCCTCTTTTTTACAACATGCACCTATATTCATTTATGTTCTTTTAAAAATGCAATTTAACACATCACAAAAGTAAAAGGTCTTGGAAGGGTCCTTTGTCCAACCCGGACCTAGATCATGGCTAAAGCTTTCTCTTTTTTTTCCTAGCTAGGGTTTGGGGAGTTTGACTTGTACCAACTTGTGATAAGCTATTGGTATGTATTGTAGTTCAAATTTAACACTTCAATTAGCTTTTCTATTTTAGAGTTTGTTCTTGCATGCGTTATCTATTATTAGAGTAGTGTGGATATCCCAAGGAAGGTATAGATCCCAAGGAAGAATGTGCATGCATGCATGCCACAAAGATCCTCAAATTGGGGCACACTATTTCTAGCACTTCTATCCATGTATGAGGGTGCACCAGCAGAGTAAATTAGGGTTAGGGTTTCATTGAGACACTTTGGGCACTTCATGCATGTGACCAAATACATTGTATCTTCCATTTGTCTCTTGTTCTATAAAAGAGACATAAGCTCACCAATGTGTTGGTTGGCGAGTTTTAGTTTTGAGCTACATCGATTTAACTATTTTTCTTTCAAAAAATAGAAGATAGATACACCATTAAGTGTTCCACATTGTGTATTTTTTCTTTGTAATTTCCAGCCGTGTGTGTTTGTACATTAATGCCTTTAGAGATTGTTATTTTGATTGAGATCTTTAGTTTATAGGCTACATAGGTTTATGTTAACTTATATAAGTGCAGAATCTACTTACCATGGTCAAAAATTTAACAAGTATATCAGTCTTTTAACATTATTTTTCGTTTTGGAGGGAGGTTGGAGGGTGTTGTTTTCCTTTTGATGGGAAGGTATAGGGTGAGTGAGTCTGAGGTTTTGGATCATACATAATTAAGGTTAAAAATGAATAAAGAAAAATCATAAAAGAACACATTGTTGATGTTTGTAGCAGCGGACAGATATTTCTGCGTTGGCTAGGTGTCAAGCATGCAGGGATCATCTAAAGCTTCCCTAGGAAACTTGCTCAATTTATTGAGGAAGTTGTTTTCATGATTTAGCAAAAAAGCACATTAATTAAGTTAATTAATTAATGTTGGCTATTGAGCTAGGAAATTTAAGGGAATGTAATTTTAATTACATTAGTGAATTTGTTTTAATCTCAATAGTTAATCTCAAATTCATCTCAAATTCCATTCATCACTTTGGACATTTGGGTTAGGGATTTAGCTCAATGAGAAATTGTAAAAGCAAGCCTAATGATTGGAGAAAGACATAACAATTGAGATTGAGAGAGTGATTTTCTCAGGAGCTGAAGAGAAAAGAGGTGTCCAGCAGTGAGAGGAAAATTCTAGAGGAGATTGAGTGGAGGCTCTTCAGCAAGGAGGCCATACCAATTTCTGAGCAGAAGTTTTGCAGGAGCTGTACAAGGAGAGCCGAGGTCAGACATGCCATGCGGATTTAGTTTCAGCAGGCCGCATGTGTGAAAGAGAGGTTGTGTGCAGGCTGTACATACTACAACACTTCTGTAAATTAGATTTCTCAGGGGCATATTTGCCAGGTTTATTTGTTGTAATAATTCTTCTAATTTTCTTTGTAGGCCAATTTCCCAGTAAGGGAGCCTCACTGTTCAAATAATTAAAAGTCAAGTTCAGTGGGAGAAGAATTTTATGTGTGAAAGATGTCTTGTATTTTGCTTCTGCTATTTCATTTCTGAGTTAAAAATCCTAGTGTATTTTATTCAGTAATTGCCGAAATAATTTTTTCGGGTTATAAAAATTACTTATGTCCATGTATGGTGCATGAGGGTGCACCAGCAGAGTAAATTAGGGTTAGGGTTTGATTGAGACACTTTGGGCACTTCATGCATGTGACCAAATACATTGTATCTTCCATTTGTCTCTTATTCTATAAAAGAGACATAAGCTCACCAATGTGTTGGTTGGCCAGTTTTAGTTTTGAGCTACAGCAATTTAACTATTTTTCTTTCAAAGAATAGAAGATAGATACACCATTGAGTGTTCCACATTGTGTATTTGCTCTTTGTAATTTCCAGCAGTGTGTGTTTGTACATTAATGTCTTTAGAGATTGTTATTTTGATTGAGATCTTTAGTTTATAGGCTACATAGGTTTATGTTAACTTATATAAGTGCAGAATCTACTTACCATGGTCAAAAATTTAACAAGTATATCATTTTCTTAACATTTTTTCCCTTTTGGAAGGAGGTTGGAGGGTATTTTTTTCCTTTTGACGGGAGGGTATAGGGTGAGTGAGTCTGAGGTTTTGGATCATACATAATTAAGGTTAAAAATGAATAAAGAAAAATCATAAAAGAACACATTGTTGATGTTTGTAGTAGCGGACAGATATTTCTGCATTGGCTAGGTGTCAAGCATGCCTGCATTGGCTAGGTGTCAAGCATGCAGGAATCGTCCAAAGCTTCCCTAGGAAACATGTTCAATCTATTGAGGAAGTTGTTTTTATGATTTAGCCTAATTCTAACATCAGAAAAGCACATTAATTAAGTTAATTAATTAATGTTGGCTACTGAGCTAGGAAATTTAAGGGAATGTAATTTTAATTACATGAGTGAATTTGTTTTAATTTCAATAGTTAATCTCAAATTCCATTCATCACTTCAGACATTTGGGTTAGGGATTTAACTCAATGAGAAATTGTAAAAGCAAGCCTAAGGAGTGGAGAAAGACATAACAATTGACAAAGATTGAGAAGCTGAAGAGAAAAGAGGTGTTTAGCAGTGAGAGGAAAATTCTAGAGGAGATTGAGTGGAGGCTCTTCAGCAAGGAGGCCATACCAATTTCTGAGCAGAAGTTTTGCAGGGGCTGTACAAGGAGAGCCGAGGTCACACATGCCATGCGGGTTTAGTTTCAGCAGGCCGCATGTGTGAAAGAGAGGTTGTGCGCAGGATGTACATACTACAACACTTCTGCAAATTAGATTTCTCAGGGGCAAATTTGCCAGGGTTATTTGTTGTAATAATTCTTCTAATTTTCTTTGTAGGCCAATTTCCCAGTAAGGGAGCCTCACTGTTCAAATAATTAAAAGTCAAGATCAGTTGGAGAAGAATTTTCTGTGTGAAAGATGTCCTGTATTTTGCTTCTGCTATTTCATTTTCTGAGTTAAAAATCCTAGTGTATTTTATTCAGTAATTGCAGAAATAATTTTTTCGAGTTATAAAAATTACTAGGAATTATAATCAGATCTGGAATCTAGAAATTAACATCCATCAAGGCCTTGGTACACCTGTGAAGTGGATGGAGAGTTGAACTATCCAACAAGGTTCCTTCTCATTGTGCTTTGCCCCACCCAAATGGCATATTAAACAGGGGTGAGGCCAGGTCCAAGTCCAAGTCCAATTGAATTTGGTGGAACAGATACCCCTGATACCTGATAACTAAGCCAAAGAAAGTCCATGTTATGATGTGCAACCGCTCATCGTGTCTTCTGGAAGCACTTCCAACAACAAAAAAATTAAGAAAGAGATATGCTTTGGCATCCTTTCTATGTCAAAGGAGAAGGCAAGTGGCATATGCAATGCCTATCAATATTCAAAGTACAATTAGAATCATCATATCTATCGGACAATGTACAAACATAATCCTCAATGCAAGTAGTTATGCTACAAGATGCACAAAGGCCTGAAATCAAGAATAAGGAGTCGCATCTTTAGATATAGCCAGAAGATGAAACAAAGCCTACTGGCGGTGCTGTATGCTTATCCAAAGTATGGACTCTGTAAGAGACTTGCTCAAGGGTCACTTCCTTTGTAAGTTTGCACTATAGTATAAATGAACCAAAGCCTGCAGGGATGAAACATATGCTTAAGGCTTAAACAAAGTATGGGCTCTATCAGAGAGTTGCTGACAGATCTTGGAAAGGTTCACAACTTCACAATCCTCCAATCTGTGATCCCCCTTCCTAGTTATTAGCATAGCACACAATCTGCACGGAAGCACAGTAACATTGTATCCTTTTTTGCTTTCGTCTCCTTTTGATGGCAGGTTATATGGTGAATCTGATGTTCTAGATAGTACATGATTAATGGTAAATATGCAAAAAGAATATTTTAAAATAATGAAAGTAATACGTGCTTATTCCATAACAAGCTAGCTCCAAATTTGAATAGCCACCATTTACTATTGGATTCAATAAACAAGCTTGGTGCATGTTAGCAAGGACTACTGATAGCCTTCTAGTCTCTAGAACATAATGAACAACAATGCCATAATTTTCTAGCACAATCATAAAAAGAAAAGCAATGTTATCGACAAATAAATGAATTTGCCCATACTTCAGAAGCATTGTGAAATATCACTAGAAATAAGCAGAAACTTCGCATAGCAGGACATCTAATTGGAGTTTCAAGGATGAGGCTATAAAGCCCTCAACTGCAAATACGAACCGAAAATATAGAAGATTTGAAGTCAAAGGTAACTATAAAGAAGATATCAAATGTATGAATAACAATTTTTTACAAGATTAGGATTCTTCTCGGATTGATCCCTTGAGTTTTTTAGAGTCCAACCACCATCAGCACCCACATCCAGAATCCCCGAAAAGTTCCTAACAACAATAATAGATAATTCTCTGCATAAATTAAAAAAACTTATGTTAGCTTGAGTCTAACAAACAGACTTCCTAAAAGTTTGGAGAAAGTATGACACTTATTAATACATTCCTAATCAATTCTATACGCATTACTTGCGCTTGAATGGTAGATGCATTTCTCGTACACCCTAAAAACCTGTAGCCCAATTTCTCCTTTTTTTCTGGTTTCCCATATCATGTTTATGATAATATAGACGCTATCAGGTGCAATGTTATATATACACACGGATCAAACCCCTGATTAAATTATGACTAAACTCATTTTTCAGTTTTTATTCTAATCGAAGAGGACATAAAACCAGGCAGGTACAAAAGAATGTTAAAAAATAAAACATAAACATAATGTGTGTCGGTATTCAAGAGTTCACAGCAGAAATTGTCAGTTACTCTTGAAATCTAGATCTGCATAAGGGTTTCAACTTAACAGGGCTCCTCCCTGTATGTGTATATATGTATACTCTGTTAAATTGTGTACACTTCGTTAGATTGAGTACAGAGAAGTGAAAGTCACAAGAAATTAAAAGCAATAACATTTCAAAAGCAGAGGAATGTGAACAATAGAAACGAAATTCCACACGATATTGAGGTACCTTTTGGTGTGAAGCACTATATCAATGCTTTGTCGACCCCCACTTGCTATGTGTGGTATTCGAAGTGCCTGAAATGCCTTCCCACCCTAGATTTTCTCAAATCTGAGCTTCAAGTAAAAAATTACATAATAACTCAATCAATCCAAACAAACTACGTAATTAATCAGTCCTTGGAAAAAGCATAGCAGTAGAATGGGTGTTAAGGAAGGAAGGAAGACGTACCGAGGCAAGGATTCCTGAACATATCTTGAAGCAAAAGTTGAATGAACCGATCCATTCGTATCAACCGCAGTGCTGCTCAAAGCCATTTTTGGCTTAAATCTGAATATCTAAGGGCGGATCTTCAAAAGGCTCTTAATCTGACTGATCTTGACTTTTAATTATTTGAACAGTGATGCATGATGTGAATACCAGGAAGCGTTGAATCAGGTCAGTTTATCAAATTGTCGAGAAAGTTTCACTGAACTTCTTCTAAACCAGGTGGTTGCGAGAACGAAGGCAGTTGTTCTAGTAGTGAATGGGCCCTTCCAACACTTGTCTCCCACTCCCTTCCTCTTGCATTTTTGAGCTGTCCTGTGACACCATTTTCCAAGCCTGAGTCTGAAGACGCAAAAAAGAAAAATAAAAACCCTGAGATAACTCTTGCCAAACCGAGCCGAGCCCTGCCCTCAGCGCTCCTGCGCGGACAATTTCACCAAAGAGACCCTGAGTAGAAGAAGAATAATCGCAAAGAAAAGACTAGTAGATTTTGTTTTCAAACTCTCTGCCCATAACTAAAATGCCCACCATTCTGTCCGCCCGTAACTGAAGACCATGACGAATACAGTTAAACACATGTCAATGAAGTTGTTGTTGAAAAAATGCCAGGTGTCAACCTTAGAATGAAAAGGACGACGAAAGTCTCTTTCAAAAGAAGACCTATTGGCCTAAATATAAAAACACAATAAATATATACCATTAAATATAAATAATTAACTTAACTTTATACGTAAACCATATTATAAAAAATATTTAAATATTATACACCTGCCATGTAAGGCAACAATGATGGGGACGAGGCATGCAATTTTTACTTTTTCATTTCCCACATCAACTCATCATCATCACGGTATTCATAAAACCCTTTAACATGGTCAACCTTTTGTAAAGAAATTTTAATGGATTCGTGATATCAAAAAGTTGGTTCACGGATAAGGGGTGGGTCGATTTACCGTTCACGTTGTAAATTTTTAAAAATTGAAATTGATTATAAAATAAATTTAATAACAAATGACGTATAAAATGGTGAAATAATAATGGATTGGTTACGGCATGTTCGATAAAGAAAATAATAGAATATAATAATAATGAAAGCGTAGTAGGTTTTGTTGATAGTAATTAAGGGTTGATTAATGTTAAAATAAATTAATTATAAATTAGTAAGAAAGAGCTTTAAATAAATAAAATAATGTAATGTTTTTTAATTTATTAATATTGTTTAATTTATTTTATCTATTATAGAATCGTTATATTATATTTATTATTATTATTGTGAATTTAAATTATATTGTTTTAAATGTTTTGATAAAGATATTAATATTGATGTTATGTCTAATTTCAATTTATTTCAAGGGAAATTAGATTTATTAACTATGGACAAGAGTTTAGATTATACAAAATGATAATAACTAACACTGAGAAATTTATGTCAACTTACATAGACTCTACTATAAAAAGTAAAAGACAATTGCTAAGTGGTGAACCATAATGTCAAAAGTTAGATGAAATAGTTGGGACTAGGTCTTGAGCGCTTGTTCCAACTGGTGCAGGGGTTTCAAGGTAAGGAAGTCGAGTATCCAAACTAGCAATATAGGAGCGTTGGAAACATTGCACATGCTTGATTTCATTCAGAGAAGATATTATATCATTGCAATCTTCATGTTTCTCCTTCAGGACCCTGCCCAGGAGCGTCTTCATCTACCAATCAAGGGTGATGGAATTCAGGTATTGGCTCCATCTTCCCTTGGTGTGTCCCGGGTTAGGAACCCAATTGGCTACCTCAACTTGAATTTCTTAATCAAAGTAAGCTTGTCGGTCACTTGTGGTCAAGGCTTCAAGGTGACAGATTTCCTTTTGAATTTTTGGAGGAGTGGTGGAGTGAAAAACGGCTGTAACGTCTTGGGCTTGGGCTTGGGCTTGTGGTAACCCCTATGGAACTCTGCCCCCAGAACCCCGAAGGCAACACATTCATTGTTGGGGCATACTGCACCAGATAAACAATGGCGAGGATAGAATTTTCACCCACAATACCCATAAAGCCAAGGGATTGGTAATGAGAAGACCAAATAAAAGTAAGACCTAGGGAGACCTGGATTGCCAGAGAGGTATGTGACAAATTCTAATGGGAAAAAAAATGAGAGAGGGCAAATAATAGTCTCCTCGTAGAGTCCAACAACGAATGGGAGTCAAAAACATTCAACCCACAACTCACCCCCATTGAGCTCATAATATTATAGGCCAACACCCACCAAATAAAAACAAACCAATAAAGGAATTAACAAAACTAAGGGAATTGGACATAGAGATAACAACGCAATGTTGACCGACCCACTAGACTTGAACTTGTGTAGTCGTGAGAGTTGGTTGACGTTGTCGCCTCCCTCTCCTGCAATGTCTATTTTTGTGGTTCCCATTAGCATCGCAAGTGATGCATTCACTACTTTCCCCAGGATTTCCCCTTGTCATTGCTCATCGACCAATGCATGAGATGAAGAACCTCAATCCCTGAAGCTAGGTCTCTTAAAATTCCAGTGCATGTCAATCCATAGCCATGACAAAAAATTATTGCTCGAACCAGAGAGGAAGCCCAAAATTTACGCCACAACTTTGCATCTTCTACGTCGAATGCAAACCCCTCACTGTCTATCGCCTAAAGAAATTTTCCCACATATGGTGGACATGAATCCCATGCATAGCAGAAAATCCAAAGAGCAAGGTCTCTCATCCGAGAGCGTTCAAGCAAAGAATTTTTTGGCATAAGGATGAAAGGTAGTAAATGTTGTCCGCATGTGTGTTGCATGGGGTGAATTGGCCACACCACCCTCCACCCTGCCCTCTTAAATGCGATGGGAGGCGACAGGGTGGTCGGCTCCCCTCCTCCTCCAAAGTCCCATAGTCCAACAACTTGACTTGGGATTATTTTTTGTATTTTTTAATTGAAAGATGTTTTACAATTAATTAGATAAGATGTTGCAGTGAAAAAATAAATTAAAAATATATATATTAACTTCATAAGTAATAATAATAAGTCTATTTAATTAAATTTCTTGTATTGTAATTTTATTTTCATTAGTAAAATTACAAACAATTAAAAAAGGAATCATAAGATGTTTGTCACATTAAAAAACAAAAATAGATAATGATGATTCATATTCATAATCATGATAAATTTTCAGAATTATGTGTGTGTGTGTGTGTGTGTGGATCCTTTCATTAATTAGAGAAAAGTTACATATATCTTGAATTCCCTGAAGAGGACAAAATCCAGGAGATTCTTCAAACTAGCAAGCAACCTACCAATAACAAACAATCAAAAACTAACTATGACAATAATGATTACATAGAGAACTTATTGAAGATTCAAGATTTTAAGGGGGGAATATCTCTGACATTGGCATGATTTTCCTTAGTTGACTAATTGTTCACTGTTTTCTTGGATTGATGCCTTATTGCTCTTGTGGCCTTGTTTTTTGGCTTCTTTTTCTTGCATGGAGACCACCTTGAAATCCCTCTTTTGAACCACAAGACTGGACTGAGAAGAACTCCTCAAGCATCGTTGGCATTTTCCCTTGTTTCGAAGATAGGATTGCACAAAATCCTAGCCTAATATGTTGGTATGTCCTTCAGATCGTTTCCATGCTATTCTTCTGCAAGATAATAAATATATTAACTTAATAAGCAATACATAATAAATAGTAATTAGAAGTAGTTTATTTAATTATATTTATTGTATTGTAATTTTGTTTCAATAATAAACTTACAAACAATTTAAAAAAGAAATCACAATATGCATATCACATTAAAAGAATTTAGATAATCATGATTCATATCGTAACTATGCCATTTTGAAACTTACTATTATAGATATATAGATATAATATATATATCTATATATATAGATATATATATATCCTTTCATTTATCAGAGAAATGTTACATATATCTTGGATTTCCTAAAGGGGACAAAATCTAGGAGATTCTTTAGACTAGCAAGCGACCTACCAATAACAAGCAATAAAAAATGGAGCATGACAATCATGACTACATAAAGAACTTATTGAAGATTCATGATTTCAAGGGGGGCAAATGTTATGTGGACAAATCCCTCCTGCGGACAAGAGCGATCTCCCTAGACTTCTAAGAACCCTAGTAACAAACACACATCAACTACTACCTTTCTCTAACTTCTAATCGTTTGAAAGAAATAGATTGAAAGATGCCTCTTACCAGTTTAGCAAACTAAATGATGAAGTCCCTCAAAGATTTCGATCACACGTTGTTTGATGCTCCAAATGCCCTCTCGTCACTCCCAACAACTTCTCAGCAATGTTCTAACATAGATCTGCAAAGACATAGACAAACAAGAGATCAAAGCATACAACATATAATCAAAGAGATAATGAACTAATTAACCAATTATACATGTAAACTAATCCATTATGCAACGAAAACTCATGTAGGTGATCAATGAATCCTACAATTCAAATCAATAGAGATGTGACTAAGAAAGAACAATTGCTTATATTCATAAAACTAGAGAAAATCCTTACAACCATGTATCTTTGATGTAGCAAGCCCTTTCTGCAATCTCCAACCCTCTCTCTCCACCTTCCATTATGTGTCTATCTCCCTCCCCCTCTCCTTCTCTCTCTTCTCCTCCCTCTCTCCTCTGTCTCACTCTATCTGCCCCTCCCTAACTTTCTCTATCTTTCTCTTCTTTCCTCTCTCCCCCTGCCATCTATATTTATACCTCCCTCCATCTCTCCTTATTTTGTCTCTCTATCTCAACCCCCTAAACATATATCACGCTCTCTCTCTCTCTCTCTCTCTCTCTCCCCATATCTATCTATCTATCTATCTGTCTCTCCCTCTTCATTTCCCTCTCTATCTCTTCCCCTAATTTCTCTCGCTGCCCCCTCCTTCTATATCTCTATCTCTCGTCTATCTCTCTTCCTCCCTCTCTTGGTTTGCCTCTCTCTTCTACCCCCTCCCTCGCCCCATCTATATCTCTATCTCCCCTTGTCTCTCCTTCTCACCCCCAAAACATACACACTCTCTCTCCATATCTATCTATCTCTCTCTTCCTCCCTCTTCCTCTCTCTCTCTCTCTCTCCCTCCCTCACTGACTCTCCATCTCTCCCTTGCCACTCCCTCTCCACCTTTCTCTCTCTATGTCTTTCTTCCCCTTCCAACTCCATCTCTCTCTCCTCCTCTCTCCCTCCTCTCTCTCAAGTCCTTTCTCTTTTTCCTTCCTCTCTCTCCCCTTCTCTCCCACCTCCCTCTATCTCTACCCTCATCATACACTCTCTCTCTACCCTCCAACTCTGTCACTATCTCCCTCCCTCTCTCCTTCTCTCTCTCCCCCTCTCTACCCCCTCCATATCTATGTCTCCCTGTCTCTCTCTTACCCTTCTTTCCCTATCTTTATCCTCTCCTTTTCTCTCTCTTCCCTTGTCTCTTCTCTCCCTCATTCCATCTTCATCTCTCCCTTGTCACTCCCTCTCTTCCCCCCTCCAAATCCATCTCGCTCCCTCCTCTTTCTCTTCCTTTCTCTCTCTCACTGTGTCTCTCACCTCTGTCTCTCTCCCGCACTCTATTCCCCCTTCCATCTCAATATCTTTCTTAAATATGATCCCATTGTATTGTATTTAAGAAAGTATCTAAATTAATAACAAAACGTAATTGGTTGTAAAATATTAAACTTATATTTTGGATCAATCATGTTAAAGAAAATATAATAATAATAAAATTAAAAGAACCACCCACTATCTTTCCTCTATCATTATTAATCACTTTACTTTCTCACTTCACTTGGATCCTTGGTTAAGATACATCTATCCTAGTT